>AUXI01000140.1:0-39235 GCA_000482105.1 Crithidia acanthocephali | reverse complement strand
TCCCGGTCGGCCGTGTCGGCTCGATGCTGCGCCGCGGCCAGTACGCGCGCCGCATCGGTGCCGCCGGTGCGGTGTACATGACCGCCGTGGTGGAGTACTTGACGGCTGAGCTGCTGGAGCTGTCCGTGAAGGCTGCCGCGCAGAGCGGCAAGAAGCCGCGCCGTCTGAGCCCGCGCACCGTGACGATGGCCGTGCGCCACGACGACGACATCGGCTCCCTGCTGAAGAACGTGACGGTGTCCCGCGGCGGTGTGGTGCCGAGCATCAACAAGGCGCTGGCGAAGAAGAAGGGCGGCAAGAAGAGCAAGGCCACGCCGAGCGCTTAAGTCTCCCTCACGCGTCTTCGTCTTCTGACACTTCGCGTGCGCACCACTTGAGTGCGCCGTGCGTGTGAGCAACACCATGCACTCCATAGATACACGCTTGTTTCCTTCCTTTCTGTTCATTACGCGACACTTGTTCTCCAGTGTCGCCTCTCTTTCAGGGTAGAGAGTCGTGGTTCGGTGAAGAAATGAATAAAGTCGATAGCAGCAAAGGCGTTATCCCTATGCGGGACCGATGCCAAATGAATGCTTGTAGTGGAGTACGTGCAGCGATGGCGTGCTCCTCACATTTTTTTTTCTTTGAGAGAAAGAAAAGAACCTAGCAGGCTTTTTTTCGATGCTCTGTGTGATATCAAAGATAGAAGTGTCTTGCGGTGTTCTTCGCAGTGCGCAGCTCTTCCTGGCTGCTCTTATAGAAAGGAACGTAGTGAGTGCAGCTTCCCTTCTAAATATTTTTGTCGCACAGTTGCTTGCGAACATGCGCACGAGTGCTTTTCCACTGTCCCCCCCCCCTCCGTTTCTTCTCACTGTTTTGACTACTACAACCCAAAGACTGTTTTTGAGCTGCCATTCGCAGAGCCGATAACAATCCAGATTACGCTGCTCGTTGATAGGCGGGCCCACATGCACAGACCGAAAGAACGATAAACTGCTGGGCTGCACTATCCCAAAGCGACGTTTCTCGTACCCTCTTCGTACCGTTCTCACCACACCTCTGCTTTTTTTTGTGTTTTCCAGTTACAGCAAAGCACACGGCGACACAGAGCACAAGGAGTCGTCAGTTCCTCACAATGGACCGTTGTTACGGTGCGGCGTACGATGACACACCCCTCACCTCATCCAGCAGCGATAGCGACTCCAGCAACACGGACGGCGTTGACAAACGTGCAGCGGCGGCCTCAGAGGAAGTGGCGGCGTTGTGCTGGAGTGGCGCGAGCGTGGGCGTTGCCCGCTACCTCTGTGCAGAGTGCCGCATTGAAGTTTTCGAGGCGCCGGTGTGTGTGGTGGCTGGGGAGGCGGTGCGTCGTCGCGGCAGTGGTGGTGGTGATGGCGGCGGAGACGGGGCGGTGCGCATTGTGGTCTTCGAGGACGTCCCACCGAGCCTGCTGTGGCTTGTGCGGTACCTGGAGGTGCACCAGCCACAGGTGCTGCTCCCTCACACGGGCAGCGAGGCGCTCAGCGATGTGGTCAGCCTCGTCGCCGCCCACGCGCCACTGCAGGCGATGCTGCTCAGTGCCACAACGGCCTTCAACGCAGCCGAAGCACTGCCGCGACTGGCTGCGATGTACCCTGCGCAGTCTGCCGAGCTGGCGAGCCGCTTTCACCTTGAAAAGAGGGCGATGATGCGTGCGATGGCGGCGCTGCTGCAGTTCGTGGCTGCCGGGCAGGCGAACGTGGCGGATGTGGTGGAGCGCGGGGTACTGCACGCCCTCTACCTCGAGGACACCTGCGCCGAGGCACTGCAGATTACACGGACAGAGCAACACCCGAGCAGCGCGCAGGGCCGTGGGCGGGCAAAGGAAGGGCTGTCCCTCCGCAGCCTCCTGAGCGCGACGCAGAGTTCGCTGGGTCGGGCGATGCTGCGGCAGTGGATCGCGCTGCCGTGCTGCGACGCGGCCGAGATCGACGCCCGGCAGTCCGTCGTCGCCTTCTTCGCCGACGTCGCGCACCACCCCATCGCGAGCCAGCTGCGGGCAGCGCTGCACCACGTCCGCTCCACTGCCCACATCTTCACTGCAATGCGCTGCGGACGGGCACGGCGGAAGCACTACGTCTCTCTCCATCGCACCCTTCGCGGTGTGATGCGGGTGCAGCGGCTGCTGTGCACCGTGGCACACGCAGTGAACCGCCTCTACGTGTTGCTGCAGAGCATTGCGGTGGAGCCGCTGGAGGAGATGGCCGCGGCGCTGGCGCGGACAGTGGTGGGCGTGGCGACGGCGGTGGCGCGCGGCACGGAGCAGAATCGCGTCGCCGTGCCCTTCGCTACAGCAGGCCCACCACCACCACCGCCATTGCCACCACCGCAGCCTGCACACTGTGCTGCCGTGCACATCTGTGATGGCGTGGACGCCGTCTTGGATGAACTGCGGCTGCGTCTGCACGAACTCCGGCTGTCCCTGCAGTCTAAGGCAGAGGCGGCGTTTGCGCAGCTGCCGTGGGAGGTGCGGTCGCACCTGTCGCTGCGGTGCGTCTACGTGGCCGCGCACGGGTATCTGCTGTGTGTGCCCACCGCGGAGCTGGTGGCGGTGGTGCGCGCGTACGTGCCGGACGCCATGCCAGTGACAACAGGGCCGGCGGAGGCAGGAACCAGGAGGGAGGAGGAGGGGGAAGGGTGCAACTCAGAATCAGAGAACGATAGCCAGGCTGCTTCCTCAGCGGAGGCGGAGGACGTCGGCTCCTTTCCTCGTAGAACGGAAGAGGAGGGAGCGGGCAGCGGTGCGGCCCGGCTGCCCGCTTCCAGCGCAGGCGGCACTGCGGCCACCGATCGGCCCCTCACCGCTCGCGAGTGTGCGTGTTGCTTTATGCTCGACGCCTTCAGCTGGCAGTTCCACCACGAGACACAGACCGGCGAGTGCTGCTTCAAGTCCGCGGCCATGGAGGAGTTGGACACCTGGGTCGGCGACCTGCAGCGCCGCGTGCAGCAGCGTGAGCAGCAGGTGCGGCGGGAGCTCGACACGGCGCTGTTGTACAGCTCCCTTCACCTGCTGCGTCCCACACGTGCGCTGGGTGAGCTGGACTGCCTGCTGGGCTTTGCCCGCGTGTCAGCGCAGGAGGGCTGGTGCAGACCGGAGGTGCTGGTGTCGGAAGGCGACCACGCAACCTACCAAAACGCAGATGGTGAAGAGGACGCAGCAGACACGAGCGTCGACGGAGTGAGTGGCGAGGAGGACGGCGTGTTGGAGATCGAAAACGGTTGGCATCCGCTGCTGTCCCGCCAGCTCGGCTTGCAGCAGCTCGTGCCCTTTTCGCTGCGCGTCCGCAGCTCCACTGATCGCGTCTGCGTGGTGCTGGGCGTAAACGGCAGTGGCAAGTCCGTCCTGGTCAACGCGGTGGCGCACATTGTGTTTCTGGCGCATGTGGGCTGTCACGTGCCCGCCGCCTCTGCGCGGGTGAGCCTCATCAACGGCATCTTCGCCCCGTCGTCCTTCTGCGCGAACGTGCTGACAGCGCCCATGCGCGACGCCGTGTCGAATTTTCCGTTTCGGGACGGCGACCTCGAAAGGAGTGGTGCTTCGGCGGCGGCGGCGGCCCATACACAGGCAGAGGCGACGCAGAGCAGCTTTTACGGCGAGTGCGTCGCACTGCATCGAGTGCTGCACCACGTGGCCGGCCAGCAGCGCGCCGCCGCTGCGGCACCGCCGTCCGATTGCGCCAGCGGGCGAGCCTTGGTGCTGCTGGACGAGTTCGGCCGCGGCACTGCCCCAGAGGACGGCTGTGCGCTGCTCAAGGGCACGCTGCGCTACTTTGCGACGGAGGGAAAGGAAAGCGCGGCGTGCGGTGAGGGTGACGCGAGTGCGACGCAAAAAGCATTGTCGTCGTTGTCGCACGTGAAGAGTCGCTGGCGGAGGGCTCCGTTGGTGCTCTGCACCACCCACCTTGTCGAGATGTTCGACGCACCAGCAAGGGCTCTCTCCGTCCCTGCCAAGACCAAAGAGTTGAGCAGCAGCCACAACAACAACAGCAGCGGCCCACACTCTACGGTGGCAGGTGAAACAGCTGATCACGCGCCGTTGATAACCGTGTTGAAGGACGACCTGCCGTTGCCACTGGAGTGGATTAAGATCTACGACATGGAGACGCTCACCACGTACGCGTCGGACGACATTGCGGAGGACGAGAGTGCGGCTGCGGTTCACCTCTGCAGCAACAGCAACAACAACAACAACTGTTGCAGGGAAGGGAAGTCAGCGACGGTGGGTGGCCCAGCAACAAACACTGCTGGATTCGCACGGCGGCGGCTGCCGGTCGATGTGACGCCGACCTTTCACCCTGTATGTGTCACGCCGCACACCGGCGAAGGTCGGCTGGAAGACTGGCGACGGCACGCTGGAGCCCACCTTGATGCTGGACCCGCGCTAGGTCGCCAGTGTGGGTTAGACGCGGAGTTGCTGGCGTGCTGGGAGTCCGCGTTGCGTGTGCTGCACAACTCCACGTAAGGCACTTTTCTTCACTCTGTCAAACACCACCTGGGCTTCTTTCCTTCTCAACAGAGCTTTCTTTTTACTTTTGAATTCTGTACTGCTTTCTTCATCTGCTATTACCAACGAACAACAACAAAAAGGTGAATTAATCGTAAAAAAAAAACAAAGAAACAACTGCGTGCAAGACGCTACTCTTCAACTTTTTTTTTTCTGGCTGACAAAGACAAGGTGTACAAACCGGGCAGGTGAAGAAGAGACGCACTGCTCTACCGCGTAGCGATGGTTGACCGATAAAGCACACACTTAAAGTCTGTTGTGATGACATGCATGAACACTGCTATTTCCGCTGCTTCTCTTTTCATGTGATCTCAAATGACACTTTTTTTTTTGCTTGCGCTTTGTGACTCCTTCCTCTGTGTGGTCGCTTGTGGATCTGTGCTGCTTGAACCTGCACATTCCACTCCTCTACCATCTCACGAAAGGCAGTCTAGATCGAAGGAACACACTGTTTGCTCTGTGAAGTTCGGCATTTGTGTTGCTGCCGTCAAATCTGGAGACTGCATAGTATTCCTTTATGTAAACATCTAACGGCAGGCTTCACACACACGCGAAAAAAAAACCTTTTTTCTTCTTCTAGTTTTAACAAACATCGTTTTTACTGCATGCAGCCGACGTTGCCTTCCTTTGGCATATCGTGTTGCTAAACAGCCATCGACAAGCTCCATTCAACAAGCTCGAAAAGATCATCATAATACCGCTTTTTTTTTTTGTGAGTACTGAAATAAGAAAAGAGAGAAGAGATGCCTTCATCCACATGCCACACTCTCAGCAACGCTGCAGCTGCGTCAGCCGCCCCGTCTCCACAGCCCACCACTTCCGCGTCGTCGTCCACTAACGCCAGTGCAGCCGCGCGCTCGCAGTGGACCAAAACGTTCGCCAACGGAGACAGCTACCACGGCGAGGCACTCCACGTCAACGACGGCATGCAGAAGCCGATCAAAGACGGCAGAGGCCGCTACACCTGGGCCTCCAGCGGGGCCGTGTACGAGGGAGAGTGGAAAAACGGCCGCCCCCACGGCGACGGCGTCATGACGGTGCCGGGCGCCGACGGCTACGAGTACAGCGGCGGCTTTGTCAACGGGCAGCGCAGTGGACGCGGGCGGTGCCGCTTCGCGAACGGCCGCACCTACGACGGCGAGTGGCGGGAGGATGAGATGAACGGCATGGGGACTGTCCACGGTGCACCGGGCACGGACGACTACGAGACCTACACGGGCCACTTCGAGACGGGAAAGCGCAGCGGGCCGCAGGGGCGGTGCGTGTACCTGAACGGTGACGTGTACGACGGTGCATGGCTGGCTGGCAAGCGGCAGGGGATGGGGGAGTGGCGGTTGCACCGGCCGTCGTCGTCGCTGGCCGTCAGTGTTGTGCGTTACAAGGGTCCGTTTGACAACGATGCCCCGCACACGAGTGGGTCGGTGGAGGCGGAGGTGGAGTACTCGGATGGATCGACCTACACAGGGGCAGTAAGTGCACAGCTGCGGCGGCACGGTCGTGGTGTCCACCGCCTCGCCAGCGGTGACGTCTACGACGGCACCTTCGCGCAGGATCAGCGGGACGGCCGTGGCACGCTGCAAACGGCTGATGGGATGGTCTGCGACGGCACCTGGCGCCGTGGTCAGCTGGACGGGGCGGTGCGCGTCACCTTTCCCCACACACAGAAAACCGGGACCTCCCCGGACAACGAAGCAGCCGTCGCGGCGGATCAGACCGCGGATGTGCGCAACCTGCAGCAGCTGCGCCGCAGTGCGTACGTGGTGACGTCGTACGAAGGCCCGTGCACCGCAGGCGTGTTGAGCGGCGGCGACGCCACGATTCTCTACGCCGACGGCAGCACGTACCGTGGGGCGGTGCGCCACGGCGTACCACACGGCAGTGGTGTGCTGCGCGATCGCCCGCTGCCGTACACGTCGACAGACGCTGGCAGCAACAGTGGCGCTGGCGGCCGCAGTAGTCGAAGCGACGGCGAGGGCAGAGACGGGCTGCGGAGACGCATCGCCACCGCCTGCATCCCGCCGCACGTCTCCATGACGCTGGTGAGCTACGACGGCGCCTTCTCCGCGGGTGAGCCAGACGGCAGTGGCACGGCGGAGTGGCAGCTCTCCTCGCCATCGACGACGTTTTCTGGTGCTCCCACGGCGGACGCGGTGCAGGCGGTGACACCGTTCAACTTCACACAGCTGCTGGCGGAGGGTCTGCGGTGGTGGCGAACCTCGTCGTACGCCGTCCAGGACGGCACCTACACCGGTGCGTGGCTGCGTGGGCTGCCCCACGGGCAGGGGAAGTGGCAGTGGGCCGACGGCTCCACCTACGTTGGGGAAGTGGCGTTCTACCTGCCTGCCGGGGAGGGTGTGTACAACAGCCCCGCGGTGCAGTACACGGGTGCCTTCAAGGACGGGCAGCCGGATGGGAAGGGCGAGCTCGAGGATAGGACGCAGGGCATCACCTACGACGGTGAGTGGGCCGCTGGAGCGCCGCACGGCGACGGCGTCTGCGTGGTGGTGGCGGAGAACAGCGTCAGCAGCAGTGGCAACGGTGCTGGTCGAGCGCCGCCCTCCCCCACCACGACGACCGTCACGTCGCCTTGCACCACCGTGTACGAGGGCATGTGGCAGCAGGGCAAGCCGTCTGGCCACGGCCGCACCTACGCCAACCCAGACCGGCAGCGCGTGGTCTACGACGGCGCGTACGTTGACGGGGCCTGCGAGGGAATGGGAACGCTCTACTTCGGCTCCGTGCGGCGCGGCAGCATTAACAGCGAGGCCGCCACCGCCGCCGTACACGCCTATGCGCAGTACAGCGGCGCCTTTACGCGCGGTCACCCCGGCGGCGGCCGTGGCTGCCTGACGCTCAAGAACAACACCACCATCGAGGGGGTGTTCGACAGTGCACTGCAGCCCAGCCGCGACACGGCCATCACGGTGAAGCCGCACAACGAGGCGTGGACGTTCACGGGCACCTTCGACGCCGCCACACGGCTCGGCCGCGGCACGATGAAGTTCCCCAACGGGGACGTCTACACCGGCGAGGTCGAGGACGCAAGTGCAGAGGACGGCGACGACGACGCGGCGCTGGGGCAGCCGTCGCAGCAGCCGGTGCTGTACAACCTGCAGCGCCACGGCCAAGGCGCGTACACCTTTATCGAGGGCAATCAGCTGCAGTGCACGTGGCGGCACAACGTGCTCCACGGTAACGGTGTGTACACCGCCTCCGACGGCACGAAGACAGAGAGGACGTACGCGGATGGTGTGCTGGCGAACGACGGCACCATGTCCAGCGTCCGAGCTTCTGGTGGACTCAGCTCCATCGGTGCCGGAGGCGGGTCCATGGGCAACGTCTTCACGCCAGAAAACGAGTTCCCCAACACGCTGTCCGAGGAGGCGCTGAAGTCGCGGCTGCCGGAGGCGCAGCAGCAGCAACAGCAGCAGCAACAGCGCAAGCGAGCACCTTTCAGCTTTGTGCGACGCGGTGAGGCACGACAGGCGTCCACGGCCGGCGCCGCACCGTCCACCGCCGCCGCTGCAGACGCAAAGAACACAAACAACAACGCAAACAGCAGCGCGAAAGCGACGAAGCGCTCACCCACTGCGCAGTCCCTGTCCCCAACTGCGTCCTCAGCTCACAAGGTCAACCACAACCACAACACAAACGCCACTCCTCGGCGGAGCAGCTCTCCTCCAACCTCCACCGGCGGAAATCCAAGTGGCGGTGTTGCGGGTACTGGAGCGCCGGTGGCACAGCGCAGGTCCAGCGGCGTCAACGCCCGCACCCCTACTCGCAATGCAGCGCCGACGCCGTCCAAGACTGCTGCTGCTACTGCTACTTCGCACAAGTACAGCCTGCGACGTCAGCCGGTCAGCAACAGCACGAACAGCAGCAACAGCAACGCTGCAGCATCGACTTCGCACAATGCCAATGAAGCAGGCGATGGTAGGAAGCGCAACGGCAGTCAGTCCACTACGACTGCTGCGTCGTCGCCGGCCCCAAAAGGCGCTGCACTGCCGCCGTCCAACTCCGTCTACCTCAGCCGCTTTCAGGCCGGCATCCGAACCCTCGACAGAAACAGCACCCCGCGTTCTCCATCGCCCTCGGGCGGCCAGTCTGACGGCATCTCCCCCATGTCGTCCGGTGCTGCTCAGAGAGACGCGCAGCCCGGCACCACACCGGCGTGGGAGAGCGGGCCACTGCGGCGCCGGCTCAGCTCTGCGCTGGCGGCCGGCCGTGAGCAACAGCAGCAACAGCAACAGCAGCCGCGTCCGAAGGCGTCGTCCCCCGTCTCTCTTCAAGGCTCTCTCAAGGAGATGATGCAGGCGGCGTGCGGCATCCGCAACAGCCGTGAGGATGAGATCCACCTCTTGACGGAGGAAATGCGGCAGTTGAACGAGCGCATCTGGCAGCTGCGCTACGTCATCGCGCAGGACAGCGATACTACCACCACGACCACCACGAAGGCAGCTGCGACGTCGTCGCCGAGCCGGCGTCTGTCGAAGAATGCCGCAGGTGCAAAAGGAGCGGAGAAGGAGTCGCCTGCGTCCAAGACACAACGGCTTGCTGCGCTGGTGCACGAGCGGCGGGTGATCATGGAGAAGCTGCAGTACGTGGTGAACACCCCAGAGTGACAACACACTGTCTCCCTCTTCTTTGCCCGAAGGTCTCTTCGTCTTTTTTTTCTTTTTTTTTCTTTCTTTCTTTGCAAGTAGAGAAGCTCATAAACCTATTGATGCTTTTTTCTCGATGTAATGTAGAACTACACACGGGGCACATCCCTTTGGTTTTTTTCCCTGTAGTATTTTGCCTTGCTCTTCCTCGTTGTACAGTGTTTGAAAGTAAATTCTTTTTTCTTCCTCACGTTTAGATTTTCCACGTCTCATTTCAACGAACATACAGATACACAAGCTTCGAACGCACAATGGAAGAGAGATCTCAAGGAAGGTGCCTGGCAAAAGGCGTTTTCCTGGTTTTAGCAATGAGACGCAAAACAGCGTTGCCTCACGCATCCACCGTTGCAGACCTAAAGTTGATGAACTTATTTCAACGCATAGAGGTACCGAGCTGACGCACGCAGTGCTCAGCTGGAACGCCGAGCTGGCCATGAGCAAAAATAAAAAGAAAGCCAGCCACACGGTCGTTATGTCTTCTCACAACTCGCTCATTGACAACCCTTCACTTCTTTTTCTCTCCGTCACTTTTTTCTCTCCCGTGGTTTATCCTCTGTTTCGCTTGCACTGTTGACAGGTTTCATTTGCTTACGGACCATACGTCGAGAGCTCGCTTCTTCTCCCTATTTCGGCTTACAACAGACAAGCACACGCACACGAAATTCGACTGTCTTGTTCGATCAACCACTCTCTTCTCTGCGCTACTAGTAGCCTTTCTTGTGCAGCTTCCTTTTTCTTTTTTCTTTCGCTGATTACTGTTATCCTCGCTACTGCTGCTACTATTCCTCCGACTCTAGTCCATTATTTTTGTTGCCTTCTAGCTTTGCAACAACTAGTAATTACGTAGAAGCGAGCGTAGTCAAGACCTCTTTTCCTCTCCCTTTTTCTGTCTTTCTGAACACATCCCAATTTAAACAGAAAAGCGAAGCTCTCATGTTCCGCCGTGCGTCTAGTCAGGTCGTGCCTACCCACCTGTGCCGCGGCGCACCGCCCCTCACGGCGGCGTGGCGTGCGTTGAGTGGGAGTGAGGGCAGCAGCAGCAGCGTCCTCATCGGCGACCCGAAGCACGGCAAGATCGACCCGATCCACGTGAGCTGGACCGACATCGCCGGGTCGGACAACACCCCAGGTGCCCGCCTCGCCGCCGGCCGTGTGCTGGCGATGCTCGACATGTGTGCTGCGCGTGCCTCGCAGAAGGCGGCGGACCTCCAGTCAGCTGGCACCGGAAAGAAGATCCTCACCTGCACCGTGGGTGTCACCAACACGATGTTCTCCTCACCGATCCTGCACGGCGACGCGGTGCGGCTGGATGGCCGCATCATCCACTGCGGCTCGAGCTCGATGGGTGTGTACATCCGCTTCTTTCGCCTCTCCCCATCGACCCGCACCGAGACACCAGCCGGGGAGTCCTTCTTCACGATGTGCACCATCACACCGGACCTGAAGGCGGCGAAGGTGGTGCCGGCGATGGAGCTGACGGACCCCTTGGACATCGAGATGCACGACCGCTATCTCCGCATCCGCGAGGTGCAGAAGGAGAACTCGGTGGATACGAAGGAGCGCATGAAACACACGCTGACGCCTGCGGATGTGGACTGCCCCGTGAACCAGTCGAAGCCGATCCGCGCGCCATTCCACGCGACGCGCGTGGAGGCAAATCGCATTTTTTTCACCTCCTGCATGAACAACAACAACACCGTCTTTGGCGGGGAGTTGATGTCGTGGATGGAGCAGCACGCCGTGCACTGCGGCCGCATGTTCACCGGCAACCGCAACGTCTTCACGATTGGCATGCACAGCGTGGCTTTCCCCGAGCCGGTTTTCTCCACGGACTGGGTGACGCTGGAGGCGACGGTCATCTACGTCCGCAACACGACCATGGAGGTGGATGTGGTGCTGCGGGCGGAGCGGCAGGAGGGCGGCGCCGTCATGACGAACCGCGCCTCGTTTGTGCTCATCAACAACGACGACATTGGGCAGAAGTCTGGCATCCCGCTTGGGCTGGAGCTGAACGGGGCCTCGCAGGAGGAGCTGCAGCAGTTCGCCGAGGCTCGTGTGCGCTACCAGCGCAGCGTCGACCGCCGTGACGCCTTCTACGGCAGCATCTCCCGCACCGGCACGACGAAGCTGTAGCGAAGAAACACGAAATCCATCGAAAAGCCTGCGCAGTACGACACCGGCGATGCTTTACTGGGTCGTGCTTGGCAGCGTTGTAACTAACCGCGTTTAATCTGTACTGTCCTAAAAACCTCCTATTTTTGCTAATGATAGTGTACCACCTGCTACTGGGAGGTGTTGGTGTTTGTATGTGTGAATCTATCTCTTTGTTGCGGCTCAACGAAACCAAGCCGTCTGTATTATAGTATTGTCGGTGACTGTATTTGTTTGGTTCACTCTTTTCTTTTTCCTTTTTTTTAATTACCTTGCTACGACGCAACATCCTGATTGCGCACGGTTAAATCTCCTGATCGTTTCGATGTAGCTTTCTTTTTTTTCCTCTGTTCTTTTGTGGCCTCGACACAGAGGCAAGCTTGGTTCTTTCCTTTTTTTCACATATTAAACAAAGTCGTTTTCTTTTTTTTTTGACTGCGCTCTCTTCACCGGCTCGAGTTGACTTTGATGTCTTAGACGCGCATTCTCTTTTTTTTTTTCCTCTATACCGCTAGCGCTTTGCTTAGGTGACTAAATTTTTTTTTCTTCTGTTTGTTCACGCGCCAGTGTAACCTATACAACTACGCGCACCTCTGCGAGCGCGGACAGACGGCACGGTGACTTCCAGTTCCTTTTTTTTTCTTGCGTCGAGTGGCGATGACTTTTGTTTTGCTCTTACTGTTTACTTCTCATTCCATTGTTCTTACTTACTGGCACACGAAATCTAAAGGAGACACGCACACGTTTGCAAGTCGCTCGAGTGAACTGCAGACTTCCAGCAGCACGTTAGCTTGACGAGCTTCTTCCTATATGGAGAGTTGTATGCACGAGTTTTTCCGACCCGCAGGTGACAAAAGAGAGACACCGACACTGCGTCCATCGATGAGGGATCGTGTAATGCAGCCGCCGTTTTCTACACCTGGTAATGATGTAGACGCTGTCGTGTTCTTCACTGCTGCTCTCTCGATTTTTCATCTTCTTCTTTCTTTTTCTCGTATGTTTGACGTTCATCCACTAGCCGAGTGAATACGTCTCAGATCTTTGCTGTTCCCATTGAAATCGCTCTCGGAAGCGTCTAACACGACAAACCGTCAGCGTAGCAGCTATTTCAGAAAAAGCTATTGATTCCAACCCTACAAAGGGTCACTTTCAATCATCGCTCTTTTTTTTTCTAGCCTCACCCGTCACATCTGTGTCTCTAATCTGTGCGTACGCACGAGAAAAGCACTCTGCATCTCTCTTTCTCCCTTTTTCTTCCTTCTTTGAGCTGCTTGGTTTTTTCCTTTCTTCTCCATTCCGTTCGACTTATTTTGTCCTTCTGATCCATTTGACGCAAATACACGTTGAGGTCTCGACCACTGCATTTTGCAGCTTGAAGATCCCTGTCTTTCCCTCAATTCGTCCCCCCTTATAATTGCTCGTTTCTGGCTTTCTTTTCAAAACGGTTTACAATTCACACGTGCGTTTCCACATACATCGACCTTTGCTTTCTTGCTTTCTTGCTTTTTTTTTGCCTTCTGTGCAAAATCACTCTGTTTCTCCACTGAGATTGACAACAACAACAAAGAAAGAAGAGTTTGGCGATCGACCAACGGCAGTCTCGTATTTCTCATCTAGCGATGCTCCGCTTCTCACCGACGCGGCGGCTGTGTCGCATGGCAACGCCTCTGCTGGGTGTTCTGCGTCACGCGCACGACCCGTGTTGCGCAGGTCTCTTGTCCACCCGCCGTGCACGCATTGGCGTTGGCAGTAGTTCGCTCAGCAACGGCGGCGGTCGCTCCCCACTCCAGTGCTCGCGGCGTGGACTTTTTGCTTTCGGCAAAAACAAGGAGCGCACCCCCCGTGCACCACTGGAGGCGGAGGAGGACGGCGAAGGGCTTGTCATTGGCAACGTCAAGGCCGGCATTCGCTCCAACGCGCTCACGGCCTACGAGCGCTCCGACTTTCTGGGACACCTCTTCCCCCTAGCCCGCCCCCGCGCGGATGCCGGCGACGTGCTGGCCCTCATCGACACCTCGGCCGGTCACGCTGCCTACACGCACATGAGCGGTCACGTCTACGGCGGCCGCTTTGTGCTCGGCAACAGCCGCATCTCGATGGCGACCGTTGCCTTCAACGCCTTCATGTTCAGCAAACCTGTCTTCCAAGGAGACCTGATTCAGGTGAACACACGCGTCATCCACGCCGGTTCCAGCTCGATCGGCGTCTACGTACACGTGCAGCGGCAGGCCTTCGACTGCCCAGTGCTCGAGACGGTCGGGCATAGTTACGTGACGATGGTCATCGTGGATGCCAAGTCACTGCGGGTCGCACCAGGCTACGTGCCCGCGGTGCGCCTCACCGACCCCAGCGACAGCGAACACCGCCACGAGTATCTCGAGTGGCGTGAGGAGGCGAGAGTGCTGTCGCAGCTGAACCGCGAGCGCAGTCTTACCAAGGCGGAGGTGGAGCACCCGGAGAACCAGAAGAAGAAGCAGTGGCTAAAGCCGGAGGAGTGCATCTGCAGGATGGACCGCAGCTTCGGCGTTGGCGACGTCAACGTGAACAAAGCCATCTTTGGCGGCGAGATGCTGCGCTTCATGGAACGCTGCGCGCTGCACTGCGGTCGCGTCTTCGCTCGTCAGGCACGGCTCTTTACACTCGGGATGATGGACATGACTTTTGACGGCCCTCTCTTCATCCACGACCTCGCACGGTGCAAGGCGCAGGTGACGTGCGTGCGCCGCTCCACCTTGCTCGTCAACGTGCGTGTGATCGCGCTCGACGCGAACGGCGAGGAGCGCTCAACGAACCGCGCCTCGTTCGTCCTCGTCGCGATCGACACTGAGGGGAAGCCGTTTGAGATCGAAAACGGCATCGACCTCACAGACGCCTCGCAGCACAATCTGCACAAGTACTGGGAGGGTCGGCGGCTGATGCGTGCGTCGCACCTGCGGCGCAAGAGGCGCGCCGACAGAGGCGCCGAGGACGATAAGGTTCTCTGATGTGCTCAACGCCACCCTGCCTCCACTCTGACGAAGGGAGAAGAAGTACACGGCGACAGAGAGTTTGGATTGTAGGACGAGATGGAAAACTCACCTTGCTCTTTCCTCTCTTTTTTCTTTTTTCTGTGTGTTCTCTTTCTAGGAAACTCGTGTCAGTGCACTAAGAAGAGCAAACGTTTTGCTCTCGTTTTGTGTGTTTCTCCGCTACTTAATGAGCTGTTACCTGCCTTTTTTTCTTTTTGGCCCGTTCTTTCTTCGGGGTTGTTCGTGCGGAGCCCTTCCGCTATGTCGTGTTGTTTGCCTTCTCACTTACTTTTCACTAGGCGGTATCTTTTCTTTCCCAGGCAGCTCCGTTCGCACTGTTGAGGAGCACACGAAGCAGCAACAAAAAAAGAAACAACAACAACAAAAAAGGAAATTACCTCACATCTGGTCCTGGAAAACGAAGAAAAATGCATCTTGCTCTTCGAAAAACAAGCGTAGCACACGTCCAGCCATTGCTATCGCGACGGCATTCCCTGCTGACTTCTGGTCTTTCCGCACAGTTTCGACACTGCTCTGCGCACAGTTTTCAGTCTATCGAGAATTCGTGTTTCTCGTTCTGCTTGAAGGGCGAGTCAGCATCAGAAGCAGCTCAACGGCAACTATCGTCTAAAAAAAACGTTTTCTTCTTCTTTTTTTTTCCTCTGCAACGGTGGTCGTGTAAGCAAGAGCGTTCTCAAGCGAGCACCATCTACACTCTATTCTCTCTGATCACGATACTGTTGCAGAGGCTTTTACACCCTAATCTTGCTGCAAGCTTTAGTCTCAAAGAAAAAAAATAGAGAAGAAGAACCGGTCCATGCACCATGGCAACACTATCTTCTGCTGATATCGCTGCCACCACCATTGCCGCAGAAAAAGAGAAGCTGGCTGCCACTAAACAGCGGGTGAAGGACCTCTCCGCGCAGCTAGCCCGGCTGCAAGACGAGCTGCAAGCGGCGCAGGAGGAGGAGGCAAACCTGTCGGTGAGTGTGCGGTGGCGGGAGCTGATGGCGGCCGCCAACGCGGACGATGCTGTGTACAGCGTGACGGAGCGGCTGACGGAGACCTTCACCAGCTTCCGTGAATCGCTTGTGGAGCCGGAGGGCTACGCGCAGAGCCAGCGCGAGGAGTTGCAACCCGGGGAGGAAGTTGTGCCTTTCAGCGACACGGACGACTACGCCGACTTCAGTGCGGTGGAGGCGGTGGTGGAGGACGTGCTGGCGGTGGCAAAGGAGGCGCTGGAGGCACACGCAGCAGACCCGCAGGCGCGGCCCAGCAATCGCAGCTCCCCGACCGGCTCCTTCTCGCAGCGCGCCAAGACCGGCAGTGTCCGGGCCGCCTCCGCGGAGTCGGCGGGCGCCGCGGCGTCGAATGCGGCCGCCCGCCGGCAAGCTCTGCTGCAGCTGCTTGTGCTGACCGTTCTCATGGGCAAGGTGGAAGAGCACTGCAGTTTCAGCGCGATCCCGGACCCTTCCAACGCACCGCGCACGGATGCAGAGGAGCTGCGCGACGCCGTGGCGTCGGTGTGGCAGTGGCTCTTCTACGAGCAGCCGGCGGTGCTGACGGCGGCGGAGCGGCAGGAGTGGATGGACGTGGCTGCGACTTTCCTCGGCGAGGCCTACACAGCAGCGCCGTAGACGAAAGGCGGCAAGGGCGCTGAGACAAGTTGCGATCCTTTCCGGATTGGTCATGTAGTATTCTTTCTTCTCTCCAATCTCGACTCTCAGCTGCTTACGGTGGAAGGATGTTTTTTTTTTTTGTATTCGTTTTGCTCTCCCGTGAAGGTGTTTGCCTTGCGCCTCTACACTTCTCTGCCATTTTATGTTGCTTTCTCTTGCCCCTCAGCATCAAAACTAGCTGGGCTTCTTATGATACACATCCCAAATGCGAAAAGAAAAATAGAACGATAAGAAAGCAGGGCAGCGAGATGGGCAACGAAACTTCAGATCCTATCGTCGGGCAGCGTTGCTGGTTTTTATAGTCGCTCACTTGCCATCGCCGGAAACCAGAAACGTTTTTTTTTTCTTCATACTGGGAACATCGGTGTTTTTACACATCAATGCTTTGCAGGAAGCAAAGCACAGAAAGCCGGTTGCGTAAGCGCTTGTTATTATTGTTGTTGTTGTGTAGTACGCTGTGCTTTGCACCACTTTTCTATGCCTTCTCTATATGCCTTTCTCTTTCTTTTCTCCCTTTCACTGCTGGCGGATCTTTTTCTGATTTTGCTCACACTCACTCACTTCGCTGCCTTGTCACCTTGCGCGCACTACTTCTTCCAACACCTGTGACTTGCAGGTTTTGCGCTGAACAACTCACCGAACACACGATAGCTGGCGGATCAAAGTGATCCACATTGTTTTAACGAGTCCTCCTTTTCCCCTTTCTACATTCAAAGGACGTCAGCGTTTCGAAGGAAGACGGTTCACACGCAGCTTTTCAGCTCCACAGTTAAGAGTGCCGTTCTAAACCTTGGTGCTTTGAGGAATTATACACTTTTCCGTAGCGGTTTCTGTTCTCTTTTATTGATCGAACGCTACTGCTTCCAGCTTCTCCTTTCAAGGGCGAAAGCAGCAGCATTCAACAGCCGCGATTTTTGTTTTTTAAGGCTAGCATTGATTGTGGCGCGAGAGAACAACACGTCAACGAAACTTTCTCCACCGTGTTATACTATTTCTCTCACTTACGTAGTTCCAGTAGCGTCTCCAGTCTGGTTTTCTTTTTTTCTTTCTCTTTCTTCGTGCGTTTCCTAAACACATTCTGTTAGTAAACGCTGTCCAGGCAAAAAACAAAACTGCTCTTTTCTTTTTTCCTTTCTGAGCCTTCGATCTTATACACCTGCTAGCGTAAACCATATCCTAACCTCGCTTTTTTTTTTTTCTACGCCCGCTCCCTCTGTGACGTACAACTTAAACAAAAAAGGACGAATCGAAGCAACGAATAGCACATAATAATTGAGGCACTTTGACACGTGCAAGGAGCCGTATTCTTTTTTCACCGACATCAAAAAGAAGCTATATATATTCACATCCCTTTCTTCCCCCGGTGTGTTTAACCGAGCAAAAGCGCCAATTGGTAAAGGTCACAAAGAACGCGTCAGCTCAACACTTTGCTTGAAATTAAACAAACAAACAAGACTTCTGTTTTCTTTTCTCACGCCATGTACGCTCGCCTCTCCACCGCACTGCTCGCACGCACAACTCGCGCTTCTGCCGCTGCCGCCCCGGCAGAGCCCGCGTACGTGATGGAGTGCGGCACCATCAGCACCGCCACCTGGCCGCCCGCCGCAACCCCGTTAGTGGTGACCGCAACATCGGTGGTACCACAGCCACAGCCTCTGCCGCCAACACCACCGCCACAGGCGACGTCGTCAGACCTTCTGCCGCCGTTGTCGGTTGCACGGGCGGTGCTGGACGCGACCTCCGCCCACCCGCGGCACCCGCTGCGCATGGCGCTATCTCGCAGTCCGATGTGGTATGCCGCGACGACACGATCGCAGCGCGGCTACGCCCTCGGCCGCTCCACGCTGAACTTCACGACGAAGTCCTTCGTGGTGGCGGAGACGGCCGCAGAGCCAGCCGCGTCGGTGGTGCCGTCGGTGACACACGATGCTCACGCCGCCGCCGCACCACCTGCAGCGGAGGCGTCCTCTGCAGGAGAGGTGTTGCGCACCGTGGGAAGTGAGATGTCCAGCAGCAGCTGCACCACCTCGTCCTCAGCGGACGCAAACGCGCCATCCAGCGTCCCTGGCACGGTGATGTTGCCCAAGGCGCTGGTCTTCTCCTTTAAGGGGAACCCACACGAGTTTCAAGACCGCCTACGCGGCGCCAACGTGCTCGTGTTCTTCTACAAGGCCGTCTGCGGCCCATGCGCGGCGATCCGCTCGAAGCTTATTCACGCCGTGACCGACCACTTCCCGATGGACGCGAACAGCTTCATCCACGGCCTCAACGGCAAGAAGGCGGCTGCGTTGACGGCGCAGCACCACCAACAAAGCGAGGGAGGCTGTCAGCCGGAATCGCAGCAGCAGCAGCAGCAAGCGCAGCAAGCCGCAGAAGTCGCCAGCAGTGCGAGTGGTGGCACTGTGTCCCCCACCGCAGCCCATCTGCGCGGACACAAGGAATTCACCCCTCCAAGTGACACAGAGGCCGACATGGCGGTGGAGGACAAGGCGGCGTGCGAGCTGGCCTGCCGGACGCTGGAGGACGTCTCGAAAGCGTTCCCGCATCGGATGATCTTTCTCACGGTGGACACGAACGAGAACGCGAAGCTGACGGCGCTGCACGACATCCGCAGTCTTCCCACCTTTGTTGCCTATCGCAACGGCCGCATGGTGGGGCGAGTGGAAGGCGTGGACGAGCAGGAGGTGAGCAAGCTGGTGCACAGCATCACGCAGGAGGATACCGCGGCGCAAGGCGACGGCGCCGAAGCCACAGTGCGGAACGGGTAGCGTGCCAGAAGTGGTTTTTTATCTTTTTGTTGTTGTCCGAGGTGCTGGCACGAGGGCATCGGAGAATAACTGTTGCACGTCAGACTCGATGCACAACGTGCGAGTCGGAGTTGTTTGCCCAACGCTTCAAGCTCTTCGTTGTTCTCTCTCTCTGCATCTGTCGAAATCAACGACTCCTGTTCACTGCAGAGGAGCAGCGTGGCCAAATCTCGCGCGTACTGCGCCTATATAAATATACATATTTTCGTTAGTGTGTGACCGGCGTTCCTATTATTTTTTTTCTTAAATCTGCTTGTAGTATAAACACAAACAAACTATCAAACAAGGTGCTCATTCCTTGGTTTCAATCTACGTGTATTCTCACTGTTCTTATCCTATGCTTCTCATTTTCTCTCCGTTCAAGTTTCCAATTGCCCACATACATACACAGGCGAGTCCTGCTTGGGTGTTCATCTTGTTTACAACGCAGTGCCGGCTGCTGTTGTTCAGTGTTCTCAATCGTTTTTTTTTTCCTTTTACCTTTTCACTTCGTAACACTTTCCTATATGCTTACACATGCGTTGCCCGATGTGGGGCGGGAAGTAAAGCGCACACAAAAGTAAAGAAAAGCCGTTTCAGAGGAGATATCGAAGTACTTCTCACTCCGATCACCATCTCCGCGACAAGGTTTCTCCCCCTCCCCTCCAAATCACGACGGCAAGCGTAGAAAGCCTGGCCTTTTCTCGACTGCTGCTCTGGTGTACAGCTGTTGAAGGGAGAAACAGGGTCTGTGTAGAAATCGTCACTCAGCTCATCGAACTGCTGTCACTTCGTCGAGTCTTTGCACAGGGATCGACAAGCCGGCTTTTCACTTGTACGCAGCCCCTTTTTGAAGCTTCCAACTTTTTTATGCGTCTTCTACACCTCCTTTTTACTCTTCTCAACTAAAAACACACTTTCGTCACATATGACGTGATATGCGCCGCGGAAAAAGGAACACAGGAGTGTGCTTCGTTGAAGCACCTTGTGTTAGTGTTTCTGGCTTTCAAAAAAGTCACGCCAACGCGCCATACTTTCCTAGCTTCCTTCGAAACCGTCAAGTTTTTGTAATCTGCTCTGCCCCTCATGAAGCTCCGTCACAATGGGAGCGACGGAAGAGGCTCCGGCAAATCGGCACACCGTTCTCTTGTGCCTTTTCTACTGCGTAAGCAAAGCGCACTCCGCCTAACATTCTTTGTTGTTATCATCATAGCTTCTCTTAATCTTTTTTCTGGCAGCACTCACGCCTATGCTGCGTCGTCGGGCGAGTTTAAAGAGAGCCGGCCGTCACGGTCCATTAAGAGGACCGACGTGACCACGCCGTTACGCCAACAGCGGCAAGGGCAGCCGGTGCAGCCTCCACTTTCGGCGCTCCAGGCGTACCTTTACTCATCTGCCGCCTCTGTAGACGCCGTCGCGCTGACGTCGGAGGTGGTGTCTGCTTCAGGTGCAGCCGCGACATCACTGACTGGCGCCACAACACCACCGCAGGTGCACACCGGTGTTGCGAAAACGTCAAACAAGAGCAGCACGACGGCTTCAGAGGGCACGCGACGACACGTGGAGGCGGCCCACGACCCCGACGATGCGGAGAGCAGTGGGTGCGGTGGCCGACAAGGACAGACATCGCCAGAAACACCAGCGGAGGCGTCGGCCAGAGCTTCTTCGGCGAGCGCCACTGCCGCAGCACAGACGACCGCATCGCTCGCGGCATCGTTCACCGGGCGGTACGTTGTGCTCTCTCGCACTGCACCACCACCACCATCTTCATGGACCGATCGAAGTGACGTAGAAAGTAGAGCGGTGCCTACTGTTTCAGGTGTCCGCAGCCGTGGTGCCCCCAGCGCAAGTCATCGCACCGGTGCTGACCTCCTCTCCGCCACGGCGGCGACTGCATCCCGCAGTGGCGTAGACGGGCCGCCACACGATGCTGCTGCTGCTGCTGACGTGCTGTCTGGAAATGCGAGCGCACGAGGCCGCCAATCTTCCGCACCTTTGCCCGCCTCCCGCGGTTCGCACCGACGCACACGGCGCGTGTATCCTGAAGAAGCACTGCATCAGCTGATGCGCGCGGTATCGAGCGCGCGCCAACCGGCGGAGGCGCCGACCACTTTAGACGAACGTCCACAGCAGCAGCAGGCCCAGCCACGGCAGCGTGCCGCATCTCCACTGCATTCCGCACCGTCCTCCTCCTCCTCTTCGTCGGTCTCATCGTCGGCTGCGCTGGAAATGCACGTCATCGACGCGTCGCACATTCTTGTGTTCCTCCCGTCCTCTGAAGCGTCCACGGCGCTCCTGCGTGCCATGGCATCCGACACGCAGGATGGCGCTGCGTGGCAGGTGTGGGACACCTTCGCGAGTGGCAGTGACGGTGGGGGCCCGCAGCTGAAACTATCGGAGGCACTGCGCCGCCTCGTGGATGCACCGTCCGTGATGCCGCCAGCCACGGCGGTGCCTCGCGATGGCGAAGTCACAAGACTGTTGACGTACGAAGTGGCGTTATGGACGGCGCGTGGTCGTGCCGCGGCGGTGCAGGACGACATCGTGCGGAGCGCTCGGCTTCAACAATACTTCAAGAAGAGTGAAAACACGACCTTGACACCTGGGGGCATCGCTGCTGGTGCTGCCGCTGGTGCTACTATTATGAAAGAACCCACGTGCCGCCTTGCGGTGGAGCCGGCGGAGGCGGGGGCAGATGTGGTGTGGGTGCGCATCGACGTGCCGACAGCCGATATTGTCGCTGTGTCGAGTCTTGAAGGAGAGGCGTCTTCAAGCAGCGGTCATGGCGCGCGCGTGGAAATGCAGCTGAAGAACACCACCGACGCTGCAGATGTGGCGCGGCCGACGCGGTTGAGCCGCCGATTGGACAGCTGCCTTCGTGCGGTGCTGCACCGCCTCGCCGCTCACCCCGCGGTGCGCTGGGTAGAGGAGTCGTACCGACGACCCGAGACGCTCAACAACGTCGTCACCCGCGTTGTGCAGCAGGGCAGCTGCAGCACGTACTCTACCACCCCCAACGCCTTCGTAGACGACAACACAGAGGGCGACGGGCACACTCCACTGTGGGACCTGGGCTTCAACGGCACCGGCGAGATCATCGCGATCGCTGACAGCGGCGTGGACGCGGAGAGCTGCTACTTCCGCGACGCGGCGGAGTCCATCGCCTACTACCCCAACGTCAACCACCGCCATCGCAAGATCCTCTCCTACCTGCCTTTCGTGGACGCGGACGGTAAGATGGACGTGACGGACCAGCTTGGCGGGCACGGCACGCACGTGGCTGGTACGGCGGCCGGCTACGTGCCCAGGTCCTCCCGCGACGGCGCTGCGGACCCGTCGGCTTACAACGGCGTCGCGACCGGCGCGAAGCTGTTCGTGCGGGACATGAACACCGCCTCGTCGCCGGAGCTGATACTGCCAGCGAACCTTCGGGAGATCTTCGACACGGCCTACGCGGCTGGCGCGCGCATCTCCTCCAACTCATGGGGGATCCGCAGCAGTGTCTCGAGCTACCTCGCGATCGAGAAGATGATCGACGCCGCCGTGGCGGAGCGGCGCAACCTGCTTGTGCTCGCCGCCGTAGGCAACGCCGGCAAGAACCAGCTTTACGTCCCCGGGAGGGCCAAAAACGTCCTAACAGTGGGCTCGCATCTCAACTCGGCTGCCACGAAGCTGCAGAACACCGTGCCGAGTCGGTCGGCCTACGGCATCACGTACGACGGCCGCCGCAAGCCCGACCTTGTTGCCCCGGGTGGCGGCAAGGGCGATGTGGAGTCGTCGCTGCTGTCGGCCAAGGCCATGCCGACGCAGTCGTGTGCGACGGTGACACACCACGGCACCTCGATGGCCACCGCAGCCGTAGCCGGCGCGGCCGCCATCACACGTCAGTACCTCCGCGAGGCGTTGGGCTTTGCGGACCCCTCCTCGGCGCTGCTCCGCGCCGCCCTCCTCCACAGCACCACGGCGATGCCTGGCGACTCCCTGTCCAGCGGCTTCGGCCGACTGGACTTGTCGCACCTGCTGCCCCACCGCAACCACACCGTCCGGCGGCACCTGCCTCCGCTGAGCCACTGGTTCATGGACGACGGCAACGTACACGAGGACGAGGTGCGGCAGTACTGCTTCAGCTTCACGGACTGGCCGTCCATGGCGTTCGAAAACAGCAGCACCAGCAGCAGTGGTGACCTTGGCTGCAGCCGTACCGCCTCGCTCACCGTGACGGCGACACTCGTGTGGAACGACCCGGGGACGGCGGTGGAGGGCTCACCACGCAGTCAGGTGCACGATCTCGACCTGATGCTTGTGACGCCGCACGGCTACACCTTCTTCAGCGGCGCCGGTGGCACCAAACGGGAGCAATTTAACACAGTGGAGCAGATACGCGTGCCGATAGTCTTCGACACGGCTGACGGCAACGATAGCGTGAGCAACAACAACAGCAGCAGTGCCACGGACGCTCGAAACGCGTCAGCGGAGTGGATGCACGGGTTCCGGGTGCTCGTGCGTGGTGCGGTGGTGCGCAGTCCAGGAGGTCAAGATTTTGCCTTGGCAATCTCCGGACCCGGACTGGCGGCCGCAGGAGAGTGCACCGCACTCTTCGAGCAGTGGCGCAAAGCACCGTCCGCTATGCGGGCTCTGAACACCCCCGCTGCTCGGGCAGGTGTGGCTGCGCCACCCGCTGCTGCTGCCGTCCCTGCCGCTGCGAAAGCGGCGCCGTCCAACCGCGGTCCGGCCTTCTGTCCGATGAACTGCACCGACCACGGCGCCTGCAATGGCACGACGCTGCTGTGCCAGTGCGCGGCTGACTACACCTCCGTGGACTGTGCGGAGTGCAACCCCGCAGTGCTGTGCCACGGGCGCGGCACCTGCGACACGGCGACGATGACGTGCGTCTGCGATCGGCGTGGCCACTTCGCGGATGCGATGTGCGGCAGCTGTCAGAAGGGCTGGTACGGCCCGCTCTGTGCGTCAAACTGCACCTGCCAGCACGGCGGGGTGTGCGACACCGCGACGGGGCTGTGCAGCTGCACGCGGGATACGTCGCTGCAGGCCGGCGGTAAAGGCTGCTTCCAAGGGCCGCAGTGCCAGTACTGCTGCGAAGGCTTTGGTGGACCGTCCTGCAACCAGCGCAGCTACTGGTGCAACACAAGCGGCGAGGTGGTGGTGGTGGACGACCCGGCAGGTGGCTTCATTCAGATCAACGATTTCAAGACCTACGGGTACAGCCTCCTGTGCAGGTGGTCGATACGCGCCAAGCCTGGGCAGCAGATTCACCTCCAGTTTGTGTCCTACAAGATCGAGGCGTACGACGCACTGGTCATTTACGATGTCGTGCCGAACCCGTCAACGTCGGCGGGCAGCGCGTCGTACGCGTCGACGCAGCGGAAGCGCCTGCGCAGGGTCACCGGTGCCATGGTGGACGACGCGCCGCTGATGCTCACGTCGACGGCGGAGCAGATGTACCTCGAGTTTATCTCCGACTGGGACGGCGCTGCGGAGGGCTTTGTCCTCTACTACCGCTTCACCTCCTGCAGTGAGAAGTGCAAGCTGACGAACCTCACCGGACCGGTTGGCCACTGGCGGTGCGGGGACGCCTTCGGCCTCCCCACGAAGCAGTGCATCTGCGAGCCGCCGTACGTTGGGTGGAACTGTAACGAGGACGCCTCCGACATCGGCCTGCTGAACCGGGAGCTGGCCGCCATGCAGATCTCACCCACTCGTGCCTGGCCGGGTGGCGAGCTGGCATGGATGCTGCCGCGGTCGGTGCTGACGGCGGCGGAGGTGCGTCTGCCGGTGCAGCTGAGCTCCGCAAACGTCGAGGCGACGGCGCTGCGGGCGGCGTGGATGGCGTGGCGGTCGACCGCGACGACGACAGCCGCTGCCGAGTCGCGGCTGGTGGTGCCGGTGGTGGGCTCGGCCCGGCTGCCGCTGCTCGTGCACGGTTTCACCGAAGTCCAGCTGCCTCTGTTGGCGCTGCCCACGTCTGCCGTGCTGTCCAACGGCACCAGCGGCGTCCCCTCTGGGCAGTTGCTCCGCGCACAGCTCAAGCTACGCGTGCAGCTCCTCGTCGACCCGGCGTGGCTCGACTACGACGCCGGGACGCTCGGGCTGACGCTGGGCGTGTCCGCTGCGACGGAGCGGGTGAGGGAAACGCGGCCGACGCCAGGCGAGCACGCTTCACCGCAGGTGGACACGCCTGGTGCGTACACCAAATCCAACAACAGCAACGACGGCGGTGCGGGTACGGCAGCTGTGGTGGTCTTCAAAGACACCGCCACGGCGCTCTCGCTGAACGGCTTCACCTTCACGCCGATGGCGCTGCAGCAGCTCTTTTACTGCGCAGATGTGCCGGAGATTGAGATCACCGTGCCGCTGAGCCTGCTGACGAACGTGACGGCCCCCACCGGCGCGGCGTACTCCGTAAACGACGCCGCATTGTTTCCTCCGACTGCTGCGGGTGTGCGCAACGCCACAGTCAGTGGGAGGGTGGATGAGAAGGCGACGGCGGGGAGCGTCGCAGAGACGGTGGCGGAGTCGTTCTGGACCAGTCGTGTTGTCTTCACGCTGCTGTGGAAAGACGTGGCGGGGCTCAAGGTGCCGAACGCGTCGCTGATCGACGCCGTCGTCGTCGCACACGAAGTTGTCTTGTCCCGCAACACGCCGGCCGTCATGGCCACCGGCGAGCCACCCAGCGCCGGCTCCACGGTGCGTGGACAAGCGGTGAAGCTCTCGTGCCACGCCGTTGCCCGTGTCTCGTTGCGGACTGGCCAGCAGGTGATCGAGGCCACCAGCGCCAAGGTGCCACAGGTGCGCAAGTGGTCGTCGCTGGTTCGCTTTCTTGTCGTGTTCATCGCCATTTGCCTCGGTGTGGTGGGTGGGGTGCTGTGGGTCTACTGGTCGCAGGACCGGCTGCGGCCGGCGTACAGGCCAGTGCAGAACACTGAGGACAGCCAGGACATGCAGGTGATTCCGAAGCGAGGTTAGGGGTGTGCGGTGGCACGCCGTCACGGCAACCTTGCTTATCTTGTCCACGTCGTCGACAGGTTCTTTTTTTTGCCTCTCGCACACTGCACGCAGGACACGCACACACGGTGCTGCCTTTGTTTGCCGCAGTGTTGTACATTTCCTTTTCTCTTTTAAGTATATTCATACTCTTCATTTTTCTTCCTTTTCCAACTTGAATCATCCGTGGACCTAGACCTGCAGCGAGTGTTCTGCTTCATGCTCGATGCGACTGCATGGAGTGTATTCACTAACTTTAGCTCAGAGCCTAAATAGTAGAAGAAAAAAAAAGGGCTGTTGTGATACAGGCATGTTGATCCGATCGCATGCTGTCCTCCCCATGAATTGAGCTCACAGAAAGCGATGCCATTCTACCTCATCCTACCTCACTTGTTTTTTCATGTTCCTCTTCCCTTCCTCGTCGTCTTCTGCAATCTCAGCTTCTGTTTTGCCACACAAAGCACCTTCCTTTACGTTGCAACCTTTCTGCTTTTTTTTTTCTCTGCTTGCCTTTTGCGCTCTTCGGGTTTTCTTGTGCCAGGGTGCATTCACGTCTTACTTGGTCGAGTTCTTGAAACACATTCAAAACTAAAGAAACTCAAGAAGATCTCCGCACGTGCTGCTCGCCGGTACGCTAAAACGTGTCTCTCCTTCCCCTCCTTTTCTTCTCTTTCTTTTCGTAAGTTCGGTTGCGTTAAACTATTCAGTGTTTTTTTTTTCTATCATTCTCTTTTGTCCTTCCTGCACGTACAGTGCCTCAGCGTGCCTTCAGTTTGCTTCACGTGTTGCGACAGTTGCAATCGATAGAAAACAGCTAAGCTTTTTGTTGTTGTTGTTTCTGCTGCTCGTTTTTTTTTTTTACATACCGTTCTACACGGCACCAAACCGAGCAAGAAGAAGCGCAAGAGCAGCGCATTGAAGACTTGCACCCCGCTGCACTCGTGACACACGGACGCAAGTATGCTCACGGAAACTCCCAAAACTGGCATGCGCAAGCCCAACGCTGCCGACCAGCACGGGGCCGGCGCACTCGGCATTCGCGAGAACACGATGCTGTCCGACATGCCGCTGATGAGTGCCACAAACACCGAAGTGGCGCGGCTGCGTGCGCTGCGGTCAGAGCCGGTCATCTTGCGGCTGCGCCACATCGGCAAGAGCTACCCGATCGCCGGCTCCGACGATCGCGTGGTGGCGCTGAAGGACATCACACTGACGGAGCTCGATGACCCCTCCGACGCGCAAACCGTCGTGACCACCACGGCGCCTGGCGAAGATATCCTGCCGCCGCCCTTTGGACCGGTGCGGCGGGGCGAGTTCGTCATGATCCGCGGCCCCAGCGGTGGCGGTAAGACGACGCTGCTGAACATCATTGGCACGATCGACGCGTGCACGGAGGGCACGATCGAGCTGAACGATCGAAAGATCGACAAGGATACGAAGGAGAACGTGCTGGCGGACATCCGTCTCAAGTCGCTCGGCTTCGTCTTCCAGACCTTCAACCTCATCGCCACCATGACCGCCGCTGAAAATGTGGAGCTGCCGATGACGCTACTGGGCAAACTGTCCAGCAAGGAGATGCGCCTGCGCTCCCGCCAACTGCTGACACTGGTCGGTCTGCGCAACCGCATCAACCACCTCCCATCTGAGCTGAGCGGCGGCGAGCAGCAGCGGGTCACCATCGCCCGCAGTCTGGCCAACAACCCGTCGCTGCTGCTGTTGGATGAGCCGACCGGCGACCTCGATACGGCGAACACGATTGAAATTATGGACCTGCTGACCCGCATCAACCGGCGCACCAAGACCACCTGCATCATGGTGACCCACAACCCGGACATCGAGTGCTACGCCGACCGCATTCTCTACGTCAACGACGGCCGCTTTGGCAAGGAGGTCTACAACGCCGTCCCGACGTGCCTCAATCTGGAGAAGTACACCCACTACCTGGCGGAGAAGGAGAAGCAGATCACCGGGCTGACGCACATCAACGAGAACGCATCGTCGGATGCTGAGGACGATGAGGCGGTGGCCTCCGTTGGTGGGTCCATGGTGCGCCTGCACCGCGATTCGCGCGCCAACAGCTCCCTCCTCGCCTCCTCGCACACCTCGGATGTGAACCCGCTGAGGCTGCTCCGCGAGGTCAGCGACCCGAAGATCGGCCACGGCGGCGAGTCGATGGGCCTGTACCCGAAGCGTTCACCGCACCCGTCACAGGCGGCGATGGCCACGTCGACGCCGCTGGATAGCGGGTCGCGGCCGGCGTGGAGCAGCGAAGCGCCACCGCGTGGCTCTGCTGCGGTGCCGCCCGCCGCCTCCGCGTCTGCCGCCGTCGGGCCTGCGCTGTCGCACGTGGTGCACCGTGAGGAGCGTGAGGCATTGAATGAGATGTGAGGAAGCTGCCGGCGGTGACGTTGTGAGCCGTACAAAGCTCAACAGCAACAACAACTGCTTCTTTTTTTCTGTTTCATACACGGTTTTCTCTCTCTCTCTCTCTCTGTGTGTATGTGTGTGTATGAGCGTGTGGCATGCGTCAAGATCCCCCTAAAGTAATTTCTTTGTATGCAGCCGCACGCTGCGTTGCTTGTCGTATTTCCCATCTATTGGTGAACTTCTCTTTTTTTTTTCTTCTCCCCAGCATCGAGCAGTTGCTCAAAAGATGTTCTATTGTTCTCTCTCGTCACTGGCATCTCTTTTTCTTTCTTTTTTTTTCTTGCTTTCTTTGCGTTCATGCTTTTTTTTTTCGTTCTATAAACTATTTTATATTGCTTCTCCTATCTAAACTATTTGACACAACAGCTACTTTCAAAAGCTACGACAGACTGTTGTATCACTCTTTTTTTCTTTTCTTACTGTTTGTTGTAGGTTTCATCACTGAAGGCTGACTATTCTATCAAAGGTTCAGGTGCGACGTTTGTGAAGGGTATGCCCTTCTCTGTCGAAAAGTCAATTGTGGCTCTTCAATTACAGAGAATACGCAACGGAAAAATGAAGGAGACGGGTCGAGGTCGACGTGTCGGCGAAACATGACTGCGACATCGGTCAGTGAAGAAGCAGTATAGCCTTAGTCAGAGGAGGAGAGCACCATGAGATAAGAAAAGAAAAAATAAACGTAAGGAGGAGTCCTTCCGACTAGGGTAGTGACTTCCTCTGATCGGCAGCAGGCATAAGACAACGACGTGAGACGGTACGATCAGACAGGAATCGCATTTGTAGATGCGTTACCTCTGTCTCCACGTGCAGCTGCCTTTGACAAGCGGGCCTCAACTCTCCATTCCCCTTCTCTCTCTCTTTCTCGCTGCCACTTTGATCCACTGAACACACAAACCACACCTGTCCATGAAAATGTTACGTAGAAGTAAATCACATTGATCTTTTTGTTGTGGCGAAGCTGGCCACTCACTTCCATTTCTCCTTTTGCGAGAGAGTGCTAACGCTTCTTTGGCGCACACAGGCACACGCCTGTCCGGTGTGATTGTGCGACATACACAAACAACAGAGTACTACTTGAGCAACTGCGGTGAATAGCTCCCCTCTTTTTTTTGAAAGGCCCACGAGAGCTGCCACCGTTTTCATTACAGTCTTTTTTTTCTTCTTGTTTTCCCCTTTCCCTCTTCATCTATACACAAAACCTGCGGCGCTCTGTGATCTGGCCATCCAGGGTTTTGGCTTCGATTCGTGCTTCCTTCATTCCAGTAGCTTTTTCATCTCCTCTGCTTTTTCCTGGAAGCGACGTGCGGCATTTCTTTTGTTCTTACTTATTGCAGCGACCGTCATTGACGGTTTTTCAGCTTCCTCTTCCGTTGTCGTTCCCTCTTTTTGTTGTATCGACGCGAACCGTTGTCTTGCTGCGCGCACGAGTTGGTTGATTCGTCGATTTACTTCCCCCTTTAGCCGTACAGTTCATCTGCAGATGGAGGCAGCTTCGTCAACGTGCGCTCACAGCGTGGAGGACCCGCGTGCCAGCGGTGCCGACTTCGAAGCTGCGCTGCCGTTGCTGCCCTCACCACCGCCGCCGCCTCTCTCCTCCGCGTCCACCTCGTCGGTCTCCCGCTCCCCCGTCCCATCGCACGAGTCGCCCCACGCGTCGTCGTCGTCGTACCTTGGCCGCCAGATGGAGTGCTGGATCTGCTTCGACACCGCCACGTCGCGTGCAAATCCGATCGTCACCCACCGCTGCCGTTGCCGCGGCTCCGTCGGCTTTGTGCACCAGAAGTGCATTGATCGGTGGGTGATTCAGCAACAGAACCGAGCCTGCCGCAGCTGCGGTGCAACGTATCGGCTCGTGCACACCGACTACCCACCTGATGCCAACCTGCCACTGGATCCCAAGGGTCGCCGGGCCTTTCTCTTCCAGTTTCTCTTCAAGCCCCTTTTCTGGGAGGTCGCGGAGACGGAGCTCTGCGTTCTGTTGCGGTTTGTATCCGTGCCTCAGTTCCTAGGAACGTTGTACAACTACCACCGCTCCATTCTGTTGCTCCGCACCTTGCGGCACACCGTCTGGTTCCCGTTCTCGCTCGATTCTCTCTCCACCAACGGCGTAGAGAGTCCATTGGTGCTGTGGCTTCTGAACATCAACGTGGAAGCGGAGGCCAACAGGGAGATGAGTTGGAGCGTCTGCCTCTCCTTATGGGCGGACACGTTGCTCTTTGGACTTGTCGTCTGCACGGTCATGAACGCCATTCGTGTGGCGTCGCGGAAGTGGAACAGGTACTTCAAGAACGCGCGTCGACAACACGAGGTGGAGGTGGCGCGGCAGGCGCAAACAGCCGCAGCGATGGCCGCAACAGCCGGTGCAGCACCCACGGGCACGCCACGCGGTACCGCCCCGGCAGAGGCCAACGCCGGCGCAGATGCGTCACCGCAAGGGGTTGATGCCGGCGTTGTTGCAGCAGCTGCAGCGCAGCCGTTCTTCGAGGAGCCGACCGTGGAAGGCGGGAGACCCGGATGGGGGCCGGTGCCGGTGGACACCGACGTTGAGCCCGACGCTGCAGCAGATGCGCACGGCGGCGGCGGCGTCGATGAGGTCGACGACGATGAGGACGATTGGGTCGACAACGACGCCACCTCCTCCAGCGATGACAGCTCTCTCGACAGCAGCAGCGACGGCGAGGATGAGATGGGCGGTGCGGGGGGCGACGACGACGACGCCAACGGCGCGGACGGGTCGCCGACGCGGCTCTCCTTCGTCGACGAGGTGTTCGACATGGTGGACTGGGTGAAGCGCAGCGCCGGCGGCGGTGGCTTGCGGCGGCTCTTTCCTTCGCTGGTCACGCAGCTGCGGTACGGCACGGTGCTGGCCCTCTTCCTGCGCTGTCCTCTCGGTCGCATGGTGTTGAGTGTGGTCTGCCTTGTTGCCGTGGCTGGCTGGCGCCTCCGCTACGCCCGCAACGTCCTCGAGACCCCTCGACGCCGCTTTGACGAGGTGGCGAGGCGGGTGCCGCTGCTGTCGCCGGAAGCGGTGCGGACTCTCTTCTACGTCTACCTCGTCGACGCCTTCTTCTTCTACGGTGTCTTCCCGGAGATGGGTGGGATAATGCTGCACTACGCCCTCTCGCCCTACCTCAACATCGGCATGCACGGCGGCCTGCTGGACTTTTTCTACGGGCTGACGGTGTGGAGGCTTGTGGTGTACTGGGCGATCGGCGCACTGCTGGTGATGCTGCTGACGGCGATGGAGCTGACGGTGGTGAGTGCGCTCTTCGCGAACGGCGTGGAGCTATTTTTTGTGCGCAGCTTTGACGCGCGCTGGGACTCCGTGCTGGGCTACTGGCGCTGCGTCATCACGCAGGTCTTCGACGCCGACCCGCCGCGCATCATCTACGGCTTCGCGCGGGTGGCTGTGGTGGAGCTGCTCGTGCTGTTAGTGTTCGTGCGGCTGCCTTTCTGGGGCATGTTCGCGGTACGAGATGCGGTCTGGGGCGACGGGACGAGGTCTGTGCAGCGGCCACTCGCGTCCTCGGCACTGCCGGCAGCCGAGCCAACGAAGCTGTCTCTCAGCCTGGGCTTTCCTCGGGTGAACGACGCCGATCAGGACTTCACCTTCACGGAGTGGCGCCGCGCGGAGGCACTGCAGCTGTTGGATGAAAAAGTGTTGATGCCTTTCGGCGAGTTTTACGCGGAGATGATAGGGTCGCACCCGTCCTTCTTGGAGGGCCACAACATGACGGCGCCGATCCGCATGGACCCGCTCGTGGCGGCCGCCGTCCTCGTGACGACAGCCACGCCGGCGCAGATGTGGGCGGAGGTGTGGGGCAACCTGTCTGACAACGCCGTCTTCACCTTGGACTTGCTCGACCCGGCCGCGGCGACCAAAGTCGCAGAGCTCTCCGAGGGCTTCCGCGAGACGCTGGCGCGGGTGCGGGCACCGCTGGAGTGGCTGCGGCAGGCCACGCTGCGCGGCAGCATCTGCGACACCCTCACCGCCCTCTCCTCCCCAGCCGACTTCAGCCGGCCGCACCAGCACGACGCCGACGCACCGCAGCGGCTGCCGGCGGTGGATCTGGAGAGTCTGCTGCGACCTCCAAACACCGTCCTGCCCCACCCAAACGCCACCGCCGCCCGCAACCGGCAGATGATCTTCGAGGCGTGGCAGCAGGCACACTACAACGTGATGCAGCACATCCGTTTTGTCGCGCGGAGCGACTTTGGTGCGGGGGGTGTGGGTGTTGAGCAGGACAAACTGAGCACACTGGGCGGAGTGCCCGATGGCACGGTGCGGCGGGCGTCGCGAGCGCACACGGTGAACATCGTCAACTGCTACGTGACGCTGCTGCAGGTCACACAGCCTTTTGTGCGCATGGGACGCTGGCACACCGCCGTGCTGGAGTGGTGGTCGATGCTGCTCCTGCGCTTCCCCGTCGTGAACTACGGCATGATTATCAGTGCGTACATCTACGCGTTCTGCGTGGCGGTGGCCTGCTTCGCCGTCTTCCCGCTGCAGCGCGCACAGCTGCGGCTGTTGCTGCCCTACGTGCAGTGGATCGGCCGTCGTGTGGTGCACATGGAGGACTACCTCTTCGACCCGGAGCAGGTGCGCGCCGTGGAGGAATTCGTGCACGCGGAGGTGGAGGACGAGCTGGGGCTGCCGCCCATGATGGAGCCGCTGGGCTTTAACCGTCGCGAGGACTACATCGACGAGAGCCGCGTCCCGCGCTACGTCGTGCTGCGCCGGGTGGTGGTGTCGGTGCTCTTTTTCGCCGCCGCCTCGCTGATGGTGTGGACGGTGCCGGTGCTGTGCGGGTCGCTGTTGTTGTCCCTCACGTGCAACGCCCTGCCGCTGCTACTCGGGACAACGCTGCTGAGTTTCTTCGTGTGGAGTCCGTCGCTGCTGGCGCGGGCCGCCCTCTTCGGCGGTGCTCTTTTCCTCGCCATCATCTTCGCTGGACCTCTCTTCTTTGCGGTGTATGTTGTCCCTTTCCTGCAGGCCTACTGCAAGTCCATCCCGACCCTGGTGGAGGAGACCTTTGAGCGACACTACGACATTCACCAGATGGTGGGTCCGCACAGCGATGGCGATGAGGGGGACGGGGAGGGGAGTGAGTGGGAGACGAACAGCAGCAGCGGGTGGGGCGGCAGCGAGGCGGCGGCGGACGACAGGGATGAGTGGGAGAGTGTGGAGTCCAGCGACTCGGAGGCCGTCGAGGGAAACGACGTTGCGCCGATGGTGCCGGAACTGCCGCCACCGGGAGATGCGCATGGTGGAGAGCCACTAAAACATACGGTGGAGTAAAACACGCGAAGAAGGAGCTCACGCACGTGCAGACTTGAAGACGGCGGAGCTGGCACTCGTTGATAGACAGCAACCGTAGCAACAGTAACAACAACAACAGCACTTTTCAAAGAAAAAGGAACTTTTCCGAAAGGCTTTCGCAGCTTGCTCAGCTGGACACACGCGCGGCGCACAGTGTAGCAGATGCAACACATTCTGCAAGCATTATTGTAACGTACAGCACACGTTCAAGGTACGCCGCTTCTCTTTTTTTTTTTATCTGTGTGCAGATGAGTTGTTGTCCACTGCGACTCAGATCAGCCGCGGGTACAGACGTTTCTAGCAAGAATCTTTTTGGTTTGTTTGTTTTCCACACACATACATACACACACACGCAAACAGACACACACCATTTTTTTTTTTTTGGACTTCGCCACGACATGCTCGAGAGCAAAAAGTGGCAGCGCGGATGCCTTTTTCACTTTGATACTAGAAGAGAAAAAAAAATCGTTGTGATTTTCTTGAACGATCATTCTTCTACTTCTCTGCCTTTTCCTTTCCTCCACCTCGACACGGTTGTTGTTGTTGTTTCCTGGCCATATGCATCGTACTGCCATCTCCACCTATGCGTCTGCATCTGCCACGTGCGGACAACACAAAGAGCAAAATCAAAGAACAGCGGCAACAGCGAAGACACGCGTTTTCTGTTAGCTGGCGTGTTATACTTCATAAGGAGCAGCAGCGGACACTAGCATTAGGGAAACGAATAGCCTTCAACGTTAACACATTGCAGCGCAGGGCACAAACGACTTGTTAACCACCCATTTTTTTTTTTTTAATATGCGTCACCGAACGGCACAACGTCGCAGGAGTATCACAGAGCGCTGGCAACGGGTCTCCTGTTTGCCTGAGTGGTCTTCATGGATTGTGCCTGCCGTCCCAGCCGGTGCACAAACGCACTGTCGTTTCATTACCTCTCTGCGACACGCACCGGGTAGCCCACCTCAGCTGCGGCTACACCACCGTTTTTTGTCTGTGTCGTGCCAATGCAGGTCCTATGCCACCACACCGACGTATACCGGCGACGCACACCGCGGCGCCAGCGCGGCAGAAGCGGAGGACTGGTCGACCATCGAAGTGGAGGTGCTGGACCCGGAGGTCATGCCTGCCATGGCGGACACCACCTCTAGAGGCTCCTCTACATCCGGTGCCACGGTCACCATCGCCAGCGGCATCGCTGGCACCGGCGGTGAAGAAGATCATCTGCTAGCCGCTCTTGCTCCGACGCGAGCGGCTGCCGTGCAGACCATCGACGCTGTCGACACTTACGCAAAGGCGAAGGTATGAACTTTATTCGCCGCCTGCAGCAGCAGCAGCAGAGCGGAAACTTGTCGGCGTCTGCTGCTGCATCATCAGCGTCGTCGAGTGGAGTCGCAGGATCGTCCACCGCGAACACGTCGATTCCTGGAATGGAGGTGCGTGAGGTACAGGGGACGGAGACGGGTGGCGGTGCAGAGGGCAACACGCAGTTCCACGCGCGGTGGCGGCTGCCGCTGCCGGCGGAGTACGGCGAGCGCTTTGGCGAGGGTTTTGCCCCCACGGCGAAGGAGGCGGAGGGCGTCGCCGCGATGCACGCCGAGCGCGTCATCGACGCTCTGGGCTTCCCCCTCTTCTTGCTTTCCTCGAAGCAGCGGAAGCATGCGGAGGCGGCGCGGGCGGCGGGGAGGTGGGCACCGATGCCGTCCACCTCCTCCGATACACCGACTGCAGCTGCGTCCGGTGCGTCGGCGGAGCTCATCCCCCCGCCCGAGACGCCGTCGCCACCGCCGCTGCGCTTGCACCGCGTCTCCGCTCGTGAGGCGCAGGAGCGTCAACTGCACATCGCCCACGTCAACTTCACCCCCGTGGAAAAGGGCGTCTTCTCTCCCCTCACCTGCACGCTGGCCTCCCCGTTCTACTACGACGCCGCGAGCGTGCGGCGCATCCAAGGTTTTTTCAAGACGCAGCACACCGCGTTTGTGCGGTGCCTGCGCTTCTTTCTGCTCCGCGGTGGTGGTGACCGGGAGGAGCCCGGTAGCAACGGCACCCCTTCCCAGCAGCAGCAGCAGCAGCAGCAGCGCCGCCGCAGTGACGAGGATGTATTCCTGGCACAGCTGACGCTGCCGCTGCCGCCGCGGTTCGGCATTCGCGTCGCGATGGGCCGAGGCCCAACGAAGCGCGACGCGGCCACGCTTGCCTGCATGCACGCTGAACTCATCATCGACGCCGTCGGCTTCGCCCTCTACCCCGCCAATCACGTCATGCAAGCGACCCACGCGGCGGAGTGTGCGCGGGTGCGGCGGTGGTGCGCACCGCCCGGTGACTGCGACTACCGCTACAACGCGGCCTCCCCAGCCCCGTTGGAGCTCGTTGAAAAGCTGGACGCGGCGGCACACGCGGCGGCGTCGCGCGCGGTGGCCACGGCTGCGCCAACATCTGACTGCCCGCACCCGCATCACCAAGACGCACCTGCTCGCCACGACGGTCGCCGTCCAAGTGCAGGAAAGCGTGCCAACGCGGCGGCGGGGATGACAGACCAGGCAGACATCCAGGTGGGCACCGCGTCCTCCGGCTCCGTCGAGTCCATCCTGCTGCAGCACCACCACGCCGTTGCGGCGATGACACACTTCGTGAATGAGGTGTCGATGCGCGACTACGACAACGCGCAGCTGCTGCTGGAGCGCTACCTGGAGCAGTTTGTTGCGTCAGCCCCGGCTGGCCACAACACGGCGTCTGCCGCCTCCGCAGCAGCAGCAGCGTCGCCGCTGCGCTCGCTGATGTTTGTGGAGATGCTCGGCCAGCGGGACCGCCCAACCCACCGCGCCACCATTACCGTCCCTTTAGTCGATCCGGCTGCTGCCGCCACTGCACCGGACACGGCAAAGCCCGCCGCGGGTGCTGTACTGCCCTACACCCACTCCTTTGTTGCGATGGGCGTGGCCGACACCGCGCACGTCGCCGAGCTCGCGGCCTCGCTCCACGCGCTGCGCACCCTCGCCGCCCTGAACCGGCTGACGCTGCACCACGGCAACCCGGTCATTCAGCAGGCCCTCGAGTCCTTCGCCGGGCGTGGGCACCTTCCCTTGTATAAGCCCGACGCTCCGATGCTGTACCCGGCGGAGATGCCGGCGGAGACGCCGCTGCCGTCGGCGGTGCGTGTGATGGATGGCGTCATTGGCCGTGTCGTCGTCGCAGGGCTGCAGAGGCTGACGAAGGAGGCTCGCGCGCAGGTCTTCACACCTGGTGTTAGGGTGGAATCATGGACGAGCTCGCGAAAGGCTACGTATGCGCCGCGGGCTCTACAGAACGTGGAGCAGCGCCACAGCCGTGAGGAATTTCTCTTTCAGGAGCTGCAGCAGGCCCGGCTGCACGTCGCGCGGCTGGACTGGGACACCACCGCGGACGGTCAGCATCGCATCGTCGTCGCCCCTGACGCCGACCCGCACACAGTGCGGCAGTACGTCCACACCCTCTCCTCCGTGCGCAACCCGGACATGCAGGCGATGACACGTGTGCGGGACTACCTGGAGCGGCACGGCAAGACACACGACATGCTGTGCAAGACGACGCGCGTGCCCGTCTCTGCTGACAGCCCCGAGGAGGGTCTGCTGTACGTGACGACACTGGCACTGCCGCTTCCGGAGGGCATCCGCTGGCGGACCGCGGAGGACGACGCCGCAGCATCAGGAGAGAATAGGGTGCCGGAGGCGGGCGGGGACGGCGCGGGAGACCAAACAGTGACCACCCCGACCAGTAGTTCTGCCGGCCCCACGGAAGCGAAGGAGGGGACGATGACGACCTTCACTGCACAGGGCGAGGCGCCCACGCGGGAGGATTCCATTCTCCTGTGCTGCGCGCACGCGGAGCTGCTGCTCGACGCGCTGGGCGTCGCGCTCTACGACAATCCTGGGCTGCAGCGGAAGCACGCCGACATCGCGCGGTCGCTGGGGCGGTGGGCACCCGTCTCCCGCGGCGGCATGCTGGCCCCACCGTCACTCCGCCTCCTCCCACCCCCGCTGCGCAAGGTGACGCGGAGCAGCGCACTGTGGGCGTTGGTGCAGCGGGAGCGCCACGCAGCTGAACTGAAAGTCAGCGCTGAAGGCGGAGCTCCCCCTGCGGCGACCGCTGGTGCCGGCTCGGTGGCTGCTGAGGCCGGTGCATCTGCAGGCGGCGACGGTGCGGCCGACGGCGACATCAACGACGAGGCTCTCTTCGATGTTTCCCGCCTGCGCTACGTCCACAGCTCGAGCATCTTCTTCAATGCCACGAAGTTCATGATAAAATTTTACGCCAGCAAGGGGCTCGACTTTCACCGAATGTTGCGGCAGTACAAGGTGTCGCATCCGAAGTACGGCACCGTCCACCGCGCCGTCATAGAGGTGCCGGTGCCGGCCATGTACGGCAAGCGGTACGCCGTCGGACTGGCGGACTCGAAGCGGCAGGCCTACCAGCTGTGCGCCATGCACGCCCTGCACGTCCTGGATGCGTTGAACATCATGGTGCAGCACTCCCGCAAAGCACAGGCACGCTACGCTTACGCAGGTGCGGTGCACGGAGTCAAGGCGGCGCTGCCCTCGCGTGGCCGAGCCGGGCCGCAGACGCCGACCCCGCCGGGCTACCACTCCTTGCAGCTCAGCGAGGCGGCCTGCGAGCAGCGACCACGTGCACCGGCCTGCCCCACCGCCGCAGCAGCACGAGAGGACCTGGTATGGAGGACGTACGTGCGGCGCTCCGAGAGTTTTGTCACGCAGTGGGCGGCGTACCGCACGCGGCAGGCGGTGACGGCGCTGCCGGTGCCCGCGGCGCCGCGCTCAGGTGTGTTGGTGGAGGACGCGTTGTTGGCGCGGGCGGAGGCTGCTCCGCTGGAGCTTCAAGCCACACGCCAGCTGCGCGAACTGTGTAGCAAGGCAGGGATGGCGAATCCTGTCGCGGAGCGAATGCAGGCGGAGAGCATCAAGCTCTCCCCCGAGAAGCGCGTCTACGTGACGCTCGCCCCTTTCTACGGCACTCCGTACACGATGCGCGGCTTCAGCGCCGACGGCGCGTCGGAGAGTCGACTGCGTGCCTGCATGCATGGCGTCGAGCTCGTGCAGCACGTGGTGCGCGCGAACACTCGCCGGGCGGTGCGTGGACGTCCGGGGTGGTTGGAGGGTGCCGATCGTGCCGTGTGCATGCTGGACCCGCTGACGGGCGAGATCAGCCACCACGGCCGCGTGTGGGTACTGCGCCTGTGGTGTGCAATGCACTTTCCACAGCGTGCACTGCAGCTCGTCGTGCGAAGAGAGGAGGAGGAGGAGGTGGTCGAGCGGGGAGGGAGATGCGGCGACACGAACCAAAAGCACAACAGCGTTGACAGGTCTCGGCCGGCAGAAGAGGGGAGGAGTGAAACCGGTGCGCCGGTGTCGGTGAAGACGATGGAGGAGAGTGGTGCGGGAAAGCAGCCGGAAGCGGTGGACGAGCCGCACTACTACGCCTCGATCGCCATTCTAGAAGTCGGCAATGGCGGCGGTGCTGCTGCTGGCTCTGACAGCGCAAAGCTTGTGGTGCGGGAAGCGAACACCGCGCCCGGGCAGCACGGTACTGCAGCCGCGCACGGGGCTCTTCATCGCATCTTTGCGCATCTGCAGCGCACGCCGACGATGCTGGCGCTGCACCGCTTTCTGTCACGCCAGCCGCAGATGC
>AUXI01000139.1:0-39236 GCA_000482105.1 Crithidia acanthocephali | reverse complement strand
GGCACCGCGGCCGCGTGGTGATTGTGTCGCCTGGGCACCACCCGACGTGGGTGGACGGCGCGAAGAACTTCCTTGCTGGCGTGTGCGGTGACGCGTCGGTGCAGGCGCTGCGCACGCGTGGGACGCACCTGCGGCTGACCACGGTGCATCAGGACGCCATCATGCCGTACGGGATGCGCTTCACTGCGGACTCGCACGTGATCGAGCAGCACATGTGGCGTGTGTTGAACACGACGGCGGTGCACGTGTACATGAACGATGACTACTTTGTGAACCGCGATGTTGCGATCACGGACCTGTTCAACGAGTACGGTGGCACCATCGTACGGACAGAAGCATCGGGCCTTCTGCAAGGCAGGAGAGGCTCAGAGAGCGTCTCCTGGGCGGATGGCGTCGCCAACACGGAACTCTTCAACATTTATCACCTGGAGCACCTGCACGAGGACCACCTTCCACCGTCGCTCGCAAAGCACTGGGGATCGGTGCTGCAACTAGAGGAGAAGGCGGGTGGGTGGCAGAAGCTGCTCGCCCAAGTTCGGGAGAAGGCGGAGCGGCTGACGGGTGCGCGGAAGCCGAACGAGGAGGAGGAGGTGGCCATTGGGAAGGCGGTGCAGGACGTCCTCCGCTTCCGCCAGCTGCTCCTGGCAGCGAACAACTCGTTTTATTGGGAGGCCGCGCTGGAGCCGCCGGTGACGGTTAACCCGCTGCCGGAAGGGCCGTTCACCGGCGTACTGAAGCGCTTTTACGCCACCCACGCACCGTTTGTCTATTGCACGAACATGTTCCGCCACCTGTCCGTGCGCTTCGCGTACGACTTCGCCCCGTTGCAGCTGCGTCACCGGGAACGCTGGGCCACGGACCTCTTCGTTCCCTTCTTGTACAACGGCTACATCATGGCGCGACCGTGGGAGGCGTCGGCGCAGTTTCTGCCCTACGCCCTGCGGCTGCGACACGCCGTGGCGAAAGCGGCGGCGGACACGCGCGCGAACCTGGCAAAGCTGCCCAGCGTGACGGCGCCGTTCTTCCAGGAGCGGCTCTACGCGGAGTACCAGAAGCACCTCGCCACGTACGCCGAGAACATCTCCATCTTCCTCGACAACGAGGACGGCTGCGCACCGGCGACGCTGCACCGCAGCCCCGCCTCTGATGTCGTGTACATGCGAGCGCTGGATGACTTGGAACAAAACCGCCGCGTCATGCATCACGTGACGCGCAGCAACACGCTGTACTTCAACATCAACGCCGGCTTCAGCACCGTTGCAGCGGCGAACCAGGTGAAAGCCTTTCTCCAAGACAAGTTCCCTACGCCGATCTATTTGGAAGTGCCGACGCAGAAAGGCACGGACGCGCCGGTGCGTGACGCGCTGACGAAGCTCTTCGATGAAATGATGCACCTGCCTGTAGTCGGTGTTGTGTCGTACGAGGAGGGTGTGTGTCCGCTGGTGCGCAGCCTGTCCCTTGCGTTTGCGGGGCACCACCGCGGCCGCGTGCACGTTGCGGTGCAGCGCCACGGCGACGGCGCTGCTGACGAGAGGCTGCGCGATGCACGCAGTCGGCTGGGCCATCGTATCATTAGTGCGGTGCCTGCTACCGGATGCTCGTATGGACGTCAGGTGAGTGTCGGCGCGCCGATCCAAGAGGAAAGTATCGCGGAGCTTGCCGCACGTGTCATAGGTGAGATGGGCGTCGCCGTTGAAGTCCCGTCGACGTGCGGGGTCGCGGACGGCGGTGCGAGGCTGCGCGTGCGTGGGTTTGTGATCGACGCGCGCACGCCACACGCGCCGGTGCAGAGTGCGGCTGCGTTGCGTGAGGCATTGGCGATGCCTGGGCAGACGCTGGCGCTGGAGGACTTCCGTGCGGTGCGTGTGGGACCGGAGGAGCGCGACGTGGTGCTGGTGCTTGCCCGCGAGGACGCCGCTGCGAAGGCGGTGCACTGGGTCACCGGTGCGTCGGAGAGCGACTTGCTGCTGACGTACCCTTTGCCGATGCGGGAGTATGAGGACATGAACGCCGAGGTGAGGTGGGTGTGAGGCGGCATGCGAAGCCGCGCCGGCGAGTGTAGTTTGCTACACTGATCTCTTTCCTTTTTTTTTGTTTGACTTTTACTTCCATGCCAGTATGGCACGTCGATGCTTTCGCTCTTTGGCCTAGTCAATTGTCGAGGTAATGAAAGTAGCGTCTTTTTGTTTTGGGCTTTACTAAAAAAAACGGTCTAAAATTTACACTGTTACTGGAAACGTTCCACATTTACAAAAAAAAAAGACGTGGACAAGTGTAAGGACCCTTTGTTTCGTGTAGCTACATTCGTCAAGATGCGGCGAAGCGTTTCGAGAGGAGCTTGTTGGAGAGTTTGAGTTTGGCGCACTGTTTTCTCTCTTTGTTGTGAAGGGCGGTTTGTTACTTGAACGTCAGCCGTGCATTTGGTCATGGCCTTCGTTGCGATGCAAAAAAAGAAACTCATAGAACTGTTCAATGTTTGGCTTTATCTCCTTTTTTTAACGTTGTGCTTCCCGACTCGCATTCTTTAGCTTGTCTCTTTCCGTGCCTGTGTGCGTGTTGGCGTGCGGTTCTCCCCTCTGCCCATTTCTTGTGTATACTGCAACGTGCGGAAAACGTTCTTCAGCCTACATATATATAAAAGAAATAAAAAAAGGTCACCTACCGAAACGCACACTCCCGCTGTTACACCACAGACGAATCATGGAGACGCGCTAGCCGGAGACAACGGACACAGTACTCTCCTTTTCCTTTTATTATTATTATTTTTTGCCTTGTCCCTTCACTTTCACAGCTTCGTGCACGCTATGCACATACTCCGCTCACGTGGTCCACAGGACCAGTCGAACGCCTCTCGTCATGAATCGGCCAGCGTGGCCATTCCTATTCTCGACACACGCCACCTTCAGAGCCCGCACAGCCGCACGTCTTCGAGCGGCAGCACGGTGAGACGCTGTTGGCGTTTAGTGCGCAGCCTGTGTCGCCGCCCTCGCCGCCCTTCGCTGCTCTACTGGTACCGCTGGCTGCAGAAGCGAAATCTCCTTTGCTGCGCCGTCATCACCCTCTTTCTCTTGCTCTTCCTCACCACCACGCTCCTCTCTTTTCTGGTCATCGCCGTTACCTGGGACCATCCGTGGACGCAGATCCTGGTGCGTGAGTACCTCTCCTTCCTCGACACGGACGACTTCGCGGTGGCGGTGCCGGGTGCGGTGCGGCCGCGGGAGCCGTCGCGGCTCTGGGCCCTCCCGATAAAACCACCGACGCCGCTGGTGGAACCACTGCCGGCGGATGCGGCGGCAGACGTGAGAGTGGCCCGTACGGCACGCCTCGCGCGGCAGCTCGCGTCGCGGTACGACGATCTGCTAGTGTTGTACACCTTTGCGAACGGCACGGAGCGGCAGCACGCTTACCGTCGTCTAAACTTGGTGCACTGCGGGTCGTACATCCAGAGCGTGGAGCTGCAGCTGGCCTTGCATGGAACAGTGCTGGACGGCAAAGGGTCCACGGAGCTCTGCACCACACCGATGCAGCGCGCCAAGACAAACGCGGAGGTGCTAGCCATGGTGGACGGACGAGCTGCCACATCCGTCACCGGCCGCGACCGCGAGACGGATGAGCTGCGGCACAGCATCCGGAGCCTGGAGCAGCACGTGCAGTGGCACCGCGGCCGCGTGGTGATTGTGTCGCCTGGGCACCACCCGACGTGGGTGGACGGCGCGAAGAACTTCCTTGCCGGCGTGTGCGGTGACGCGTCGGTGCAGGCGCTGCGCACGCGTGGGACGCACCTGCGGCTGACCACGGTGCACCAGGACGCACTGATGGCGACGAACGGACGATTGACCGTCAACACGCATCCCATTGAGCAACAGCTGTGGCGTGTGTTGAACACGACGGCGGTGCACGTGTACATGAACGATGACTACTTTGTGAACCGCGATGTTGCGATCACGGACCTGTTCAACGAGTACGGTGGCACCATCGTACGGGTGGAGTCGACACTCATTACCGGTGCCTACACCGCAAATGACACCTTGCCAAGCTGGGCGGAGGGTGTGAGTCACACAAACTACTTCTCCGTCGAGGAGTTGGATCTGCGCCATGAGGACGAGGTGGCTCCATCGACGCTGCAGCTCTGGCGCCAGCAGTCGGAGGACTTCGTTCGACTTCACCTGGACGCCGTGGTGGCGGGACGGGTCGACTTACCATCTGTCACAGGACCGAGCCAGCGACACGCCATATGGACGATGCTGGACTTATTGGACACCACCAAACCAGCGAACCTCACCCTTCCACAAGTCTACACCACGGCAGAGGTGTTGACGGCCTACGCCAGCACCACCTTCGGCACGGTGCGTCCGCATTTCTTTGCCACCCACGCGCCGTTCGTGTACTGCACGAACATGCTGCGGCACCTCGCGACTCGATACCCGACGCAGTACGCCGAGTCGATGTTCTTGCACCGCTCCAGAAGCTCGACGGACCTCTACGTGCCCTTCCTGTACAACGCCTTCGTCATGGCGCGACCATGGGAGGCGTCGGCGCGCTTTCCGTCCTACGTGCTGCTGCAGCTGGAGCTGGAGTCGCAGGTGGCCAACCGTACAGAGCAGCTCCTCGCGATGCGAGCAGAGCGCGTTGCAGGTGCATCTGCTGCTGCTGCTGCTGCTGCCACTGACGGAGCGGCGGATGGTGCGCAGCGTCGCCTGGCGCGCCTGCAGGCGATAGAGGAGGTGAGACGCACGTTGGCGGTGGAGCCGGTTGAGCTGGACAACAACGACGGCTGTGCCCCCGCGACGATGCTCGTGGGGCGGGCGCAGAACGGCTGCCTGTTCGGCAGGTTCGGCGATAACCTCGTCGAGAACACACTTTTCATGCGTCAGGTTGCACAGGAAAATCCAATGTTCTTCAACGTCAACACGGGTCTGACAACGGTGAAAGCCGGCGATCAGCTGCGTGCTTTTCTGGCCGAGAAGTTCCCGCATCCGATTTATTTGGAGCGCCATGCAGACCTCCGCCCGTCAGCCACCGAGGCTGCCCAAGCAGAGCTGTTCGCCTCGCTGATGCAGCTGCCCGTAGTCGGTGTTGTGTCGTACGAGGAGGGTGTGTGCCCGCTGGTGCGCAGCCTGTCCCTTGCGTTTGCGGGGCACCACCGCGGCCGCGTGCACGTTGCGGTGCAGCGCCACGGCTTGGGCGAGGTGGACGCGACACTCGCCGAAGTCCGCGATGAGATGCGTTACGCCCTGCGCAGTGCCATGGCCGCTGTCGGGTGCACCTTCAGTGACGCCGTTGCGACGGCATCCTCCAAGCTAGGCGAGACGGTGGAGGAGTTGGTCCGGCGTACCGTGTTCTCGAATGATGGCGAGGAGCGCACCGGGGTGGAGCTGCCGACGACGTGCGGTGACGGCGATGCGGGGCTGCGCGTGCGTGGGTTTGTGATTGACGCACGCACGCCGCACGTGCCGATTCGTCGTGTCACTGATATGTACGAGGCGCTGGCGATGCCTGGGCAGACGCTGGCGCTGGAGGACTTCCGTGCGGTGCGTGTGGGACCGGAGGAGCGCGACGTGGTGCTGGTGCTTGCCCGCGAGGACGCCGCTGCGAAGGCGATGCACTGGATCACCGGTGCGTCGGAGAGCGACTTGCTGGTGACGTTTCCGCTGCCCGTGGAAGCCTACGAGGATCTGAATGCACCGATAAAATGGCTGATGTGGGAGCCGAAAGCATAGAGGAGTTTGCGTTACTGTTGACAGCCACCAGAATGGAGGAAGCGTTTTTTTTTCTTTTCCCTGATCGATTCGAATCGTCATAGAGGTTTTTATGTAAGATATGTGTAATCCTGCTTAACGGTTCATGTGGATAGTAGAGTTGCGTTCAAAACAACAACAACAAAAAAGAAAGGAGCGTCGTTGTAAGAGCTGTGCTGGGATGGTATTCCGATTGTTTATTCTCACGGACTCTGGAAGCTGCGGCGTCAAGGGTGTAGGTTAGAGTCTTTTCAATGGTTGCTTGATGTGTCCTTATTGGGAGCATTGAGAGTTTTGATGACGGCACTCGCCTTCGGCTTATTTTCGTTTTGCAACGAGGGGCACTTTTTTCTTTTCTTTCTCCGCTTGTTCATTCTCGTTTGAATCTACGCCTCTGCTTTACAACCCCTCTCCTCTTTTCGTGTTGAACCACATTTCACCTCTCTTAAAAAAAAAAAACAACCTAACTTGTGTGTTTCGTAGTTCTCCTTCCTTTTTTTCACCCTCCATTCTTACCAAAGGCTGCCTCAGCATCTTTAGAACGCTTTCGTATTTTCGTGACAAACAGCCACCAGATAAGCACAGACATAGTAGTAAAACAACAAACAACAACAACAACAACAACAAAAAACCCATTTGCAATGAGCTCGACGAACCAGCCGGCTGCTGCGGCGCCGAGTGGCAACAAGGTTACCTTCCGCGTCATCCTCACCTCGGAGCGCAGCCAGCCCTTCCGCGTGATCAGCATTGCGGAGGAGGCCCCGCTGACGGCGGTGCTGCGTTTTGCCGCAGAGGAGTTTGGGATCGCCTCGGTGGACTCCATGGCAGCCACGACGAAGGATGGAACGGGCATCAACCCCGCGCAGACTGCCGGTACGGTGTTTATGAAGTACGGTCAGGAGATCCGCCTCATTCCTCGCGATCGCGTTGGGGCGAGCCATTAAATCGTTTTCTTTTTTGTTAAAGCGTGACTTCCTCGCGTCAGCGAAAAAAGAAAATGAAAGGTCGGGATGGCTGCGTTGCTGTCTTGTCTCAACGTTAAAACCTGGGCTTCGATGGTTGGACCAAATCGAATGCTTTATTTAAGTTTCATTAAACAACAACAAAAAAACAAAAACAGCGAAAGAGGAGCAGTAAACAAATCAGATTGTTGTTGAGCAGAATTCCATGAAAAGCGCTCTTAAAGGTGTCGCTCACAGCTTTCAAGCTTAGTGTTGAGTGCTGCGAAGAGGGGGGAACTGCGATTCCTTTTTCGGAGAGGTGTTGCCTCTCTCTCTCAAGTCTACCAAGTTTTGAGTTCACACGGCAGTGTCACGCTGCACGCTTTCTTCGGACTCGGAGCACCATCATCGCTTCAGCTCCCCCCTCCAAAGAAAAGAACAGAAAAAAGAGGAAGATTGCGGTACTTCCTCTCCTCGAACTGACACTCATTCGGTATTGTTTTTCTCTTTCGACTCTTTTTCTTTTTATTTTTGGGCACGGAAAGATCGTCCAGGTGTTTTCCTTCTGCTTCGCTGACGGACTGAAGTCACCGAAGACCTGGTCATTAGACGACTCCATCATTCATCGTCTTCGTTCACAAACACAACTCGCGTATTGTCTTTTTTTTTTCTCTCACATATTTTGCTTTAGAGTGTTTTTCTCTCTTTTTGAAAAATTGCTCTCAGTGTTTTCTCTGTTTTTGTATCTCGGTGTCTTATTGTTTTTGCAAAGGTATAGTACAGAGTATTCCTCATTTTCTCCTTTTTCGAATAAAATCCAAAATATAAAACAAACCAGCGACCCACGTCTTTACACGGAGACGCCGCTGCTCGTGTGTGGCATTCGCGATGGCACTCTCGTCTCAGTGGAGCCAGGCGGTGGTGGTGCGGGCCACCAACACCGGTGAAGTCATCGTTCCACAGCAGCCGAACAACGGCACGGCACGCGCCATGGCGGCCGCCGGCAACCCCATCATCGTCCGTGCCCGCACGGCGGAGAACTTCGGCAACGGCGAGGCCGGCCGTGGCCCCGGTGGGGACAGCGGGCACTACAACGGTGGCACCGGCGGCCGCCAAGGCTACCTGTCGACCCTCCTGATCGGCTACGACGTCAGCCAAACGTTTTGGGTGCCGGACCCGGCCAAAGGCGAGATGGGCCTGTTGGAGCATCTCTACCGCCGTGGTGCCTCCAACCGCTCTTATGTCCTCCTTCAGAGCCGCCCGCTGGCGGAGCTGCAATACAACTTCTCCACCTGCACCGGGTACAACATCGACCTCAGCCACAACATGTTCCGCCTGTCCAAGGCGGCCATGGCGCTGCAGCACATGGACGCCACCCTGGGCGACGAGGACGATGAAGGCTACGGTGACAGCCAAGATGGGTCGCAGCCCAACAGCGACGGCAACAGCAGCAACGTATACCGGTACGGCAGTCCCACCTCCTCCTCGCACGGCTCTCGTCGTCCGGCGTCGCCGCAGTCGCAGCTCAGCATCTCGACGCGCGCCTTCAAAGCCACGATGCGGGCGAGCCTTCAGTCCTTGCAGGAGGAGGACTACTACCTCGTGAAGTACCGCGATTACAGTGCTTGGGCGGTGTCCGAGTATAAGAGCATCAGCAAGACGGACTCCATGTTTGGACGCAAGTACGTGGAGCAGTGCTTCGCCGTCCACGTCGGCCGCGAGCCAGGCGAGCTGCTGCCCATGACGGAGGCACAGTTCCTGTACGGGGTGGACCTGCTGCAGCGTCAGCTCATGAACCAGCTCGCGAACGCCTCGCCGCGGCCGCCGGCGGGGTGGTCCGGGATGGATCCGAACCAGACGAGCTACCAGCAATACCAGATCGACGTGAACTACAGTGCCCTCAACGCCGATCAGTTTCGCTCGCTTGGTGCGCTGCTGGGCGACGGCATGCGGCAGGTCGGCGTGGAGGGGGAGGAGAAGCGGCGCGAGGAGCAGAGCAAAGCCGATGCGCGTGCCAAAGCGCGTGGGTCTGGCGACGGGTACTACGACTACACACCTCCTGCGTGGTATGACTGGTCGCCTGGTGCGATTCGAGCCCGCGTGCAGCACCGCCTTCACGGCTACTACCGTAGCGTGGGTCAGTTAACCGTACAGGTGGCGGTGCTGGGGGTGTGTGGCTTTCTGCTCTATCGAGCCGTGAAGGATTACATCCCTGCTGGGTCAGGGAAGAGCGCCGAGGTGGACAGCGATAGCGTGCGCCGTGGCGGACGTGGAGGCCGCGGGGGAGGCCGGCGTCAGGGCCGCCGCGGCGACGACGACTACGGGTACGATTACCGGCCTGGGCTGCTGCGGAGTATCCTGATGGGCCCAAAGGAGGTGTTCGATTACATCCTCGCCCCCGTTCCGGAGCGGTAGGGCGAGAGTGTTTTGAAAAGCTGCAGTAGATAAATGAAGAAAAAAAGGGCAGTGTATCACCACGGAAGAAAAACAACCTTTCTTCTTCTCCTTTGTTCGTCTCGACGTCGTCTCTGTTCGAGTCTCATGATGATTCTTTGATGTTTTTCTTTCTGTTTCTTCATTCACTCGTGCGTTTATATTTGCTTGATTTGTTACCCCAAGTTGTGAGTCTGGTTCTTTCTTGCTAGAGCGTAGAAACCTGTGCTAAGAAAAGAAAAAAATGCCGGTGCTAGTTTTGAAGAGAAGTGGCACTTGTGTAGAGGCTGCACAGGGAAAACAGTGACTGTGGTGTTTGGCAGAAGAGCGCCTCTGTGATGGTGAGGGAGTTTTAGCGTTGCCATACGCGCTTGTATTGTTCGACGCTTCGGGGAAAAGGCGCCAGAGACGTGGCTTTTTGTGTTCACTAGACACTCAGATTCTGCTCTCGACACCGCGGAGGATGGCGATTGACGCTACTGTTTTGCGCAAGTCTAAAAAAGAAAAAAGACACAACAACAACAAATCTGAACGTCGTTTTGTTTGGGTTGCAGTAGGAAGTGACTTTCATGGACTTTATTTGAGGCGCAGCGAGTCTCTTTACTCTTCTCTCGTTTTTCTTCCTTCTCTCTCCCTCTCTTTTTTCTCAGACAGTAACACGTGTCACTTGCTCGTCCTTTTGCGCTTCCGGACACGTGAAATAGGAACACACAACAGCGATCCCCTTTTTGTGTCGACGAGGTCGTGTGAGTCAGCTGGTGAAGTGCATGTAAGGTATAATAAGCCCAGCCGTTGCGCTCTACAGTAGGTTAGCTCCTTTTTTTTTCTATTGCCTCATAGACCGTTACGTCTTTTTCTTTGTTCTAGGCGGAACAGAAGAAGTTACGCTCGGATTGCCTACAACAAGACATCTTCGTGAGGAGTGTAGCGAGTGCGCAGCAGCGGCATGCCTCGCATCCCTATCGCCACCTTTGAGGACTTCGAGGAGCCAGTGGCGACGGAGTACGCCTCGCCGCCGCCACCGACCACCACGACCCGGCACGTCAACAAATCCTTCACGCCTCTCACGTTTTTTCAGCCGGAAGCGTCCAAGCGACCCGGGGCCGTCTCTCCGCCGCAGAATCCTCTGCAGCAGACGACACGCCCTCACCTCGATGCCAGCACCAGCAGTCTGAAGCTGAGCAAGGTGCAGCGAGCTGAGGAGTACCCTCAGATCACCTTCAAGCCCCGCCGTGAATTGCAAACGAGACGACACGAGCGGGCTGCAGCGGAGAAAACACGAGGGCCATCGAAGCGCACACGCGACTTCGTCTTTGGACTTGGCAGCCACGGCCTGTGTGACCCCTCACCCGTGCACAGCAACACGGCAGACGGAGAGGCAGAGCACAACAAGTCCAGCACCGCGGTGGCCATCACAACCAATCTTCCTGCGCTTCCTTCTACGGAAAAGAGCACAGCATCGACGAGGAGGGCAAACGGAGCGTCTATGAAAGCTACACCGCAGAAAGATGGGGGCACGGCGGCGCCGCAGCTCCCAGCGATTGGGGCACCGACTGCATCGTCGAAGCCTTTTTCGAAGACAAAGCCGCCGCTGTCTGCGCCGGTGTCACTGCCAAGCACGGGTCGAACACTGCGCTATGGAGGCGTGATCGACACCTTCAGCTACTTTTCCGTCCACCGCGTTCACCCGGAGTTGTACGCGAGCTAAGGGAGGTCGCAGTTGCGACGCTATAGAGAATAAGTCTTTATAACCTGTTGTTCTGTTTCTCTTTGAGCTTTTGGTGTGTTTTTCTTAAGTGCAAAAGAACCGTAAAAAAAAAATCTCTTCTCTCTTTCGTACAGAGGTATGTATGTACTTCTCTTTTCCCTTTCTCCCTCCACTTTTCTGAGCAGCAAAAAAAGAAATGTTCTCGAACGTTAATTTCTATGTGTCTACGTACTCTTTTTCAACAAGCAATCTGCGTCTCTGCTCTCTTACTTCTTGGAACACCCTTGTTTTCTTTCTTTTTTTAATGTCACTGGAACTTTTTTTCTCTTGCTTTTTCGAGACAAATTTGCCGCCGTGTATATAATCTACCAAATGTGCTTACCTTTTTTTTCCTTCTTCAATCGAAGCCTTCGCATCGAAGAGCGTGTTGCTCTCTAGGGGAAATTTCCCTTATCGATGTCAACCTCTTCTCTTTTCTTTCTTTTTGATATCTGCTCTGCTTCGTAAACGGTCGCAGAAGTGTAAAAAAAAAAAAGAAGGCGTCACGTGTAGGCACTGTTGCGTTTGTTTTTCAGCGTCTTGAGAGTGCGCTGGCTTTCTTATCTTGTTTTGGGCTTTTTTTCTTTTTCTATGCTGATACACACGGTGAATTTTTTGCTGGCCATGTCATATACTTTTGACTCAAATGCTAAAACTCAATTCAGGCATAAAATAGGGTTAGAATCACGAAAAAAAAAAGAAAAGTCGTGCGTGGAGTTTGTTAATACCTACGCCACTCGGCATGCAGAAAGGGACGAGAGCGCTTATTGTCATCGTGTGTGTGTGTGTGTGTGTGTGTGTGTGTGCGTTTGACAGACGTATTCATGTCACCGTCACCTTGCTGCATCACAACTCCTTCTTTCTATATTTTCTTCTCGTCTTCTTTTCGCCGATTTTTGTTCTTCTCCGTCACAAAACCACAGCAAGTTTGCAGCAGTAGAACATTCCCATCACTCAGCTGGGCGTAAACAAAGGGAGAAGGAAAGGCGACCACGATAGCGGCGACACTGTGTCTGATTCATTCTGTCAGATTTTAAAAGTAGCCGAAAAAAAGGCACGTGTTCACGCTGATTGTTTTTGTTCTAAAACATTTGCTGTAAGAATCGTGTTTGAGAACAAACAAACAAACAAACCAGAATAAAACAAAAAAAATAAGGAGACAGTAGAGTTTGTCGGAACACCCATCGAAGATGACCTCGGCGATGTACTCACGTGTGCCTCCCCTGCCTCCACCGGCTAGTGGACTGGAGGACGACGACGCGTACCCGATGGAGGAGGAGTTGTTGACCGCCCCACTCACCCGCGAGAACATCACCCTCCTCCAAGCCCTCTCCCAGCCGTCCAAGCTGCGCCGCCGCGTGGCCCCGAACTTCGAGATTGTCAGCTGGGATGATCCGGACCACATGCAGTACAGCCTCAACGGCTACCGCCCACCGCAGTCGGAGGACCTTGCATCTGGCAACGCTCGCGGCGGTGCTGGTGGACACAAGTCAGGACCACCCCTCCCTCCCCGCGGCAGCGACAAGGACAATTATACGAGTCGCGGTGGCACTCGCGGCCCTGCTGGTGGTGAAGGCTACAACGTCGACACAGAGCGTCCTCGCAAGTTTCAGGAGTACGTCGCACCGCCGTCCTCGCAGCCCGGCAGCGGCAGAGGCGGTGCGCGTCGCGGGGCCCCGGGCAATGCCTGGGAGGCCGTGGAGGACGATGGCGAGGGCCGGCATCATCCAGAGCGGCCACCACCGCCGCTGCCGTCCAGTCGGCGGAAGGACGACCCTTCCAGCGCAGGCAGCGGCGCTCGTCTGCAGCCGCGCCGCACCGACGCGTACGAGGACGAAGGCGAGTACGGCAGTGACGGTGCGCCAAACTCCATCTACGACGAAGACGCCAGTTCGCTGGACTACCCACGCAGCCGCCCGGCCCCGCACAGCGGCGAGGCGCGTGGCAGGACGGGTCGACTCAACATGAAGGACTTTGAGCGCCAATTTAACCGGGCGGACGAGCAGCCGTCGCGGCAGAGCGGCAGCGGCGGCACCGGGGAAAACGGTACGACGCGGCGCGAGGATCTGCCGATGCGGGAGATCTACGCCTCGCGCGACAGCGACAACGCCTCGTACCAGAAGCGACCGGCAGAGCAGCCGCCGGTGACGCAGCGTAGGGGCGACAAGGAAGTGTACAACGTCGACAGCAGCCGGCCAGGCCGCTTCCAGGAGGCGATGGAGTCGTCCGGCGAGTACGGCAGTGGACGTGGCCGCAACAAGAACAGCAACCACAACAACAACAGTGGTGCCGCTCGTCAGCCCAGGAAAGTTGGTGATGCCGACGGGGATTGGGAAAACGACCACGCGGGGCGGCGCGGTGCGGACAGCCCGTACGACAGCCACAGGGCCCGCCGTCCACTGCGTGACAACTGGGAACGGCCGCGTTCGGACAGCGACAACGATGAGCGCGATGGACGCCGCGGCAACGGCAGGAACGACGATGATGGTGATAGCAGCAACGGCCCTCGCACACACCGTGGTGCGCCGCCGCCGCACCCGCGTGACGACCTGTACGATGAGGCAAGCATCGACGATCGCAGTGATCCGTACAACCAGGACTACGATGACGACGATCAGCTGAGCGGCGAGGTGGTTTCGTGCGACAGCGACGTTATGGCGGTGCCGTCGAACCGCCGTCCGCAGCCGCAGCCGCAGCCGCCACGCCGGCCGATGCCGCCGCCGCCTGCAGCGCACACGACCCGCCGCGCCGCCCCCGCGAAGCCGCCAGCGCCGCCGGTGCGCGGGCAGACCTACCCAAAGCGTGCCGGCCCCGTCTACGCCACGCGTGAAGAGACGACGGTGCAGCGCAAAAAGAAGAACGTCCGACACAACCCGAAGGCGTTCAAAAACAAGACGACGCACTCGTGGATCTCCACCAACACGACGACAACGGTGATTCTGCCCGCTGCGACAGTGCAGCTAGTGCCGATGTCCGGCTTCGCCCCGGTGGTCGAGGAGGTGCCGTCGGAGGAGCAGCAGCAGGAGCGGTGGGCGTCGCAGCAGTATATGCTGAATGCACCGCCGCAGGCCGCCAACTATCAGCACCGCCCCTCGCAGATGGTCGTCTTGGACGACAGCGAGGATGTGACGGCGGGCGAGACGCGTGGGCGGGTGGGCAACTCGCTGCCGCAGCTGCCGCGCCGTGCGTACGATAGCGCCAACAACACGAACCTGCACACCAGCATGCCAGAGCTGTAGCGCGTGCGTGTGTGTGACCGTGCTACTGTGACGTTGAGGTTGGCCTTCACACCGTTGAGTTTGCGGTGTAAGCCTTGGGTCCTTTCCCACTTTTGTGTTTTGTCCTTCCCTTTCTGATGCTGGTGCAGATTTGATCTTCTCGTTTCTCATTTCTTTTTTTTCTCCATCAGACACATAGTTCTTTTTCTTTCACTTTCTTTTTTTTTCTCCCCGTTTGTCTAGTTTTATAGCTGGCGTGAGTGTTGTAGCGGCTTTTTTTTGTTTTGATAGTCTGACTGCTGTTTCGGGCATCAGCGCGCCAGTTGCTTTGTAGAGAGTAAACACACGCATACTCAATCTCACTTTGAGGTGAAGGAGCACGTGCATGTGGACAACTATCTTTTTCTTTGATAACATTTTTTTCATTTTCAGCTTTCTGATTCCCCTTTTCTCTTGTGAGTGTACTACGCCGCTTTTTTTTTTGTGTGTTGTTGACTTGTATTACGTTCTTTTCTCCATTCGTTTGAACTTTTTTTTTTATTCTCCAGATCTCGTGGTGTAGCATACGGCGGCTCTCTAGTTTTCAACTCTCACGTAACTAAAAGCACTTTCTCAAAAAACCCCCACTGACTTCAGTACTCGTAGAGGGATAAGTAGAGAGAGGTTTACACGAGGTCTTCGTTGCATCACCTCACTTTCTGAGATTCCATTGTCTCGTTTTCTTTTTTTTTTTAGGTATGCTCCGCCCAACACTTTTCCTTGTACGCTTGTCTCCACGTTTCTATCTGTTACGGCTCGAATAAGATGAAGAGCACAATAAAAAAGAAAAAAGGTATAAAATAGCAGTCCACTGGCTGCACGCGCTGGCTCACAAGCACAAAAAAGTGCAAGAAGCTCGTTTACGGAAGCACCTGCGCTCCGGGGTGGATGCTCCGAAAATTGATCTGAACAGGCGTGTGACGCCTGACTTCTGCGCAGTCCGTGGGGGAGGGTGCTAGAAGACAAGGTGTGATAGCTGTCTGTGCGGTGAGACGAAGACGGTGCACCATGGCAGCAATACTGGTTTACCATCTGTTTCACAGGCGACCAGCGAGAGGTGGACGATGTCGCTATGAAGCTTGTCAAGAGACGCCAGTTGTAGTGTCGTTCCGTGTTTTGCACTGCTGTTCTTTGATGCAACGACACCTTCACTTCTTTTTTTTTTTTTACTTCTGCCGCCTCCGTCCACTCTCTTACTTTTCCACGACATTGCACCACAGCTTGCATTCACAAGATCAACACCTTCCCTTCGTTTCAGTCTATCTTCTTCAACCTGGTGGTTCTCGCTCTTTATAATCAAGCCTCCGTTGTCTTTTTTTTCTTTCTCCGTAGGTTTTTGTTGCTGTCATACAAACACGCAAACAGAAATAGTTCAGTGTTGACTTTTCCGACTGTCACTCACCCCTTCTGGCAACTACTGAGCACAACGTCTTTTGCCCAGGAACCTTCACACTTATCAAAAAACAAACCAAAAGTAGCAAAAAGAAGAAAAGAAAAACAGGACAAACGTGCACAATGAACGACGTTGGCGGACGCACAACGAAGCAGACCTATGTCACGTCGTACACCACCGACGTCGACCCACGGACCCTGCCGGACTTCAATGCCCGCGGTGTGGTGACGGACGGTGAGTGGCAGGCGCATCACCCTCCGCAACCACACGGCCGGTCCACGAAGAACCGCACACTGGCAGCTCCGCCGCCGCGGCGCCGTCACACCCACTCTGCCAGTCCGGTGTCCTCCATGCCGGAGGAGGATGAGGAGGAGGAGTACGATGAGGACGGTCATCGCTTGCGCAAAAAGTACACGACCACCACGGTGACCACCATCACCACGACGACCATCCTGCTGCCAAAGATGCAAGAGGCGTACGTCTTTCCGTCCATGACGTCGCATCAGATGGAGCAGCAGTCCCACTCCTACCCGACTATCACCAACGGGCACGGATATGAAGAGGTACAGCCGCACCTCGCACGACAGCAGCAGCAGCAGCAGGACCGCGTGTACCAGATTGAGTCCGGACACACGTCCGCCAACGCCTCGCCAGATCGTCAGCGGCAGCTGCAGTCCAGCAGCCAGCAGAACCACCGACTTGTGCCGACGCAGCCGCAGCTCGGACCCGATGGCAACGGCAACCAGGCCTGGGTTTTCCACCAGCAGACCGCGAATGAAGTATCCACGGAAAATCGAGGTCGGCTGCCAACCTTGGAGGAGCTGGGGATCACAAGTTACTTTGCCAAGGACGGCACACCGATGCAGCCGCAGCGCGCCGCGCCGTACGCGCAGGCCAGCCGTCGTGGCAACAACGCGCAGCAGCAGCAGCAGCCGTGGGTGGCGGCGGAGACCCGGCATGAGGTGGAGGGAGGAAAGCGCTACTACTAGAGCATGTGCACTTGCATCCTTGTTTCCCAATCGCACGCAGTGATACAGCACTGCATATGAAGAGTGCGGCAGTACAGAGAGAAGTTACAGTGGTCGAGGTGAAAGCTGGCTTTGGTGCTCGCAGCGTGTTTACACATCAGCGGGTATTTGTTTTCATCCGCATCCCACTTTCAGGCGAGACGCACAAGTGAACAAGTTTCTCCCAGTAGATTTGCTTTTTTTTTATTCATCGTGGGAGCAGTGCTTTCGTGTTCGTTGGAAACTGCCCTACTCCCTCTTTTTGTTTACATTTGTATCATTCGGTTTTTTGTTGTTGTTGTTCTTTTCTCTTCTTTTTTTTTGCTCTTTCATGTGTTGAAGAAAGCAGCACATCTCCGTGTCATCGTAGAAGCGTGTAGCAAAGCAGCTCTTGCACCTGCAGCCAGTCGGTTTGTCTTTTTTTTTATATATATAGGTGAGTGTGTTTTTCTGTCGTTACTTGGCTTTCAATTTTCCTGCGTAGAGATTTTTCTGTCAAATCACTCCCAGGGTCCACATCGTTCTCTTTCCGCTCTTTTCCTCTTCTCTCTTCTTCGTCTGTTTTTCTTTCCTTTTTCGGCTCCTCTTATAAGTCTTTTGCTGAACGTGTAGTCATTGAAATCAAGAGAGGAGGGATGCGACAGCACACAAACAACTGTCTGGTGTTACGCGTCACGTATCGAAGGTACTAGCCGCACTGTGTGACATCCTCCTTGTCTTTACGTGATGCCTGTTTTTTCTTTCTTCGTTTTCGTGTACAACTTATACGTTTACCATCCTTGCCGTTTCTGACGTTTTGTCCGATGCCTCCTCTCCTCTTTCTTATTTTTTTTTTCCTTTTGCCGTCGCTGCTTCTAGTTTTACAAGTATCGCCGTGTACGCGCGCATGTTTGTTCTTTTTGTTGTGTTTGTTTCTGCGCAATTGCCTTTGCCTTTGCTTTTTGAGGTGCTTTTTTTTTTTTTTAGAAATGGAGTATGCAGGTGAGTTGTACCGTCTGTTGCGCAACGTGTTGATAATTGCGGTCCAAAACGTCAGAAAAGAAAAGAAAAATAGAAACACGAAACAAGACAAAAGAAAAAAAAAAGCCGGCAAACGCACCGCATTGGTTATGTAGCGTGGATTGTAATTGATGCATCGGCAATGGAGTGCGGAATGCAGAACGCGACTCTTTCATTGACAACTCTGCATTGTGAAATTTGAAAGCACTTTTCTCATGGCGGTGTCGTCACAAACACGCCAACGTGAGATCCCCAGCGCCGTACTTGAATGTAGGTGGGCGTTGTGTGTGGTTGCATTGTTGAGCTGCTACATTAGCAACATGAAGCCAGCTGCTTCTTTGATTTGAAACGTTTTATTATGCACCTGCGGTGCCACTGCGTCTTTGTTACTTCCTCTCATTTCCCATCTCCGTTCTCGTTTTCCTTTTTTTTTTATCAAACCAACACACTTTCCACTTCCTACCCCTTTCCACCCTTTTTTTTCTTTTCATTCCCAGTGCAAAAGGAAAAGGAAGAAGGACCGTCAAGCTTCGACGAAGGAGTACTCGAGGCCTGGCAAAAGATACTGTGATATCTCTACTGTTCCTCAATACTCGCTCCACCATATCTTCCTTCTCTTTTTTTTTCCTTTTTGATAGATTCTCTCCGCTGGACTCTGTTTCCACTACCGAACACTTTTAATCCGTTGGGAGAGAGATCGGAGAAATCGTCAGTTACTGCTCTATTTCTGTTCAAGAAAGCCCTTTTTTGTTTCTGTTTCGCTGCTATTACACAGAGTAGCTCTTTTGTTTTGTTGTCGTGCATATTCTATTTCCGCATAGTCTTTTTTTTTTCTTGGTTTCATAGCGGCTTCTTTTCTTTCCTACTACTTCGCTCGACATCTGCTCTTTGCTGTTCCCCCCTGCAGCACGATACGCAGTCACGGAGCAAAAAAAAAAGTAGATTGAACACAAAAGGTGTCTCTAGCAGGCTGCACATTTTATTTTTTTCCCACTATTTTAATACAGCTCCAAAGGAAGAGTCGCTTCTATCTGCACGCGTCATTTCTCTCTTTTTTTTTTTTCTGCTTTCTGTCGTTGTCCTTTTTTTCATTGAAGGGCCCGTTGTTTTCTGGAGGACTCGCTTGTTTTTTTTTTTTTGTTAGCAGTGATCGTTCTTTCTTTTTTTTTTATCTTTGCGAGACGCAAACGTGTTTTCTTTTTTTATTCTCTCTATCTCCCATTTTCTTTGCTTTGAAGCTGAGTGGTTGCCAGCTGCCATTTATATCCGTCGTTGCTCAGTTGTCTGTTTTTTTTTGTTTTCTTGGTTCCACGCACCTTGTGTTGCGTCCAGTTCTCTCTCTCTACCCTTCTCTGCACTCATTGTCCTTTTTTTTCTATTCACTTGTTTTCGCCTTCCAAGTTTGTGCGTTTTTTTTTGCTTTTTTTTTTGTATCTTCACTTTCATCTTCCCCATGCCTAGACGTCCAGCTGCAGCGCTGCTTCCTTGACTCTCGCTTTTCGATTTCATCCTCTACTCTTTTTTTGGATTTCTCTGTAGACTGCTCGCTCAGACACGTTCAGTGCTCACTTCTTGTGGTTCACTTCCCGCCATCGCGGCACTTTACGGTCGGCGTTCTTCATCGTCATTTTTATTTTTCTCTTTTCTTGTTTTTGTGTTTTCTTGCGTCCATCGTTATCTTTTTTTTTTGATTTGTGCTCGTTTTTGCACCTGCTGCACACCGAGGTACTACTCGTATCTGACGTTAAGCATCGCTGCCAAAAAAAAAAAAAAGGAGAGAAGTAGGCGCACGTTTGAACTGAAAAATACCTCTCTGTGTCAACGTTGCGCTTCTCCCCCCGGCAGCTCCGTTTTCTCGATCTGGTAGAAAGCTCCCTTTGAGGTGCTTCTCTGTTTTTTTTTTCAATTTGCTAGAGTTTGTGTCTTCTTTGTTCTTTTTATTATTTTTTTGTCTTTTCATTTTACAACTACACTACTATTATTCCCTATTCATTTAGTTTGCCGTGCTTTGGCGTATACTGTTGGCTTCTTCTCATTATCTGGCTCATTGAGTAAGTTGTGAATACCCTTGTACCTGTTACATCGCTGCGTCCTTTTTTTCTTTTTCTTTCTTTGAGGTGTACTTTTACCACAGATTGTCCCACCACACACCCACACACAGACAAAAAGAACGGATACTCAAGTTAAATGCCCGTCTCTTCGTACGCCATTGACGACACGGGCACTGCGAACGGCGGGAGCACCAACGACAGCGCAGCACATGGCGTCAACGAAACGAAGCCAACGCACAACACTGACCCAAACAGCAGCGACCACCGGACTCACATCACTCCTGCCCGAGGAAACACGGCCACGAACCCCGGTGCGTCAACCATCGCCGGTGTTGTCAATGGGGCTGCGGATGCTACAGTCGCAAATCAACCACCGCGTCAGCAGACGAAGCGACGTACGCGCAAATCATCGCCGTCGACGCGGGTAGAGTCAACCGGCCCTTCATCGCTGGTGACGCCCAATGCTTCTCTGGCACCGTCCTATGCATCCAATGTCGAAGGCAGTGCTGCAGATCACACGCCGAGGCACTCCGGTCCCCATATCAGCAGGAGCAGCAGCAGCACGGCTCAACAACACGGAACGACTCCGCTGAGGCCTGCCAGTGCGAAGCAGAGCACCGCACCGCCGCCGTCCAGCCTGAACCTGGACCGGGCATCTCTCCGCCGCTCCAGCCAACATGCGGATCTCGCAAAAGCGAAGGATGGCCCGTCGACTTCGAGCACGGCAATGAAAGATAGAGACACGACGGCAGAGCTGTCCTCCGCGGTGAAGGCAGTCACGGGCAGTGGGGTCAACGGGGCTGCTGCTCCACGACACACCCCGCCACCTCTTCAAGCAGGGGCCACCACCAACGTGGCAGCACCGGCGTCGTCCACGCAGCAGCAGCAGCAGCCGCAGGACGAAGAGCCGCTGCTCAACGGGGTGGTGCGGTCGTCGACGACGATGACAACTCCATCCGGCGCGGTAGACACCGCTGCCGCCGCTGCTGCCGCGAGTTGCACGCAGGCGGCCCGTCCACCTCGCATCTTCAATCGCGGTACTCGCACGCAGGTCATCAGCGTGCACAGCACGACGAGCAGCAACTCCAGCGACGACAGCAGCGGCGGCAGCGCCGATAGCGTGACGATCCATTTTAACTACCAGGAGCTGCCCACGTTCAGCACCTCGCCGACACATGCCATCAAGCGTGGCGCTGGCGGCGCGGGGCAAGCTGCCAGCAGCGTGCCGGTTCCTGCGACGGCAGCTGTGACGCCGACGACGGCGGCAGCAGCGGGCGCCAGCGCGGCGGAGACGGCGACAGACGCTGCGTCGCCTGCGACGCCGGACCTAGGGATGCGGAGTGGACGGGTGAGCCGTCGGAGCTTCCCCGGTCCTCGCACGGCCACCAACTCCCCAGACTCTCAACCACCACCGTTGACGGATATGACGCACGCCCCGGGCTCGCAGATCGACTCCTCGTGGGAGAACTCGCTGGCAGACACGACGAACAGCTCGGACGGGTCCGGACACAAAACGACGGAGGAGCAACGCGCAGAGGCCGCCGGCGGGGGCACGTCACCCGGGCTGCCAAGGGAGGCGGCGACGCCGACCAACACCACCCCTCCGCGTGCGCAAGCTGCGTCCTCAGCAGCAGCAGCAGCAGCAGAGGCAGCCGCGGCGGCACCAGCTGGAAGTTTCACGCCACCCGTCTCCTTCTCCGGCTCCTCGCTGACGCGTAATGTGCGGTGTGGCCTGGCTCGCAAGAAGCAGCGAGGCTTTGCGCTGCGGCTCGACGGGGCAGGGTCTGGCGCCAGTGCCAGCTCCATCCGCAGCACCAGGACGGCTGTCTTTCACGACCACGACTCCAACGCGGCCAGCGACGTGACGACGCGGACGGTGCCGCAGCTCGTACGACCGGCGAAGGAGCTGACAGGTCCGCGCACCGCCACCGCCGCAGAGACGCCGTCAGCGGGCAGCGCCTCACCAGTCGGGGCCCCGCGTCGCACCGCGCCACCGGTGTACCGCCGTCGTCTCTCCCCTCCGATGACTGCAGCCACCGCCACCGCCGCCGCTGGGCCGGCAGACGAGTCTGCGCGCGATGATGGTGCTGGCACGCACAGCGCCAGCCCCGACCACGCCGATGTCACGACGCTCACCACCACCACCGCCGCCGCCCTCGGCGGTCGCACGCCAGAGTTTGCCTCCTCCTCCCCTGCACGACCATCTTCGTCCGACCAGACTGCACCCGCGCAGCGACTGCGCACTACCAACAACAGTAACAACGACAACACAAAGCGGCCATCCGACGCACTCGCACTGACGCTGGAGCCGTCCTCCGCGGTCAATTCCTCCCGCCCGCAGAGCAGCCGTGGCGACCCGTCACTGCTCGACGCCTCGGACTACCCCGAGGCATCCGAAGGCTCTCCGCAGCTCCCCCGCAGCGCTCCACACGACCCGTCACAGCAGCAGCAGCAGCAGCAGCTGGATCTGGATTTGCTGCAGCAGCCACCACCGACCACTCGTGCGCCAATCTCGCTCTCTACCTCCTGCCCATCCCGTGAGGCCCTGCTGTCGCTGGACAACCTCCCTTCGGTGCTGCACGAGCGCGAGCGAGACGGAAGTGGGACCACACGCGATGGCACGAGTGTTGCTGCAACGGCTGCTGCTGCTGCTGCTGGTGCGGCCGCCGCACCGGTGTCTGCTTCTGCTCGCATTACGAAGTCGTCCTCCTCGGCCACCTCCACTCCGATGCCGTCTGCACACCCCACCATGTCCAGCAATCTATCCACGCACCCGTCAGCGGACAACGTGGGCAACAGCGTCCCTGCAGCGGGCACCGTCGCTGTGTTCGCTGCAGCCCCAGCGTCTGGTGGAGCTGCCGTGCTGGTCCCCACCGCAGCTGCGGCTTTGCCTGTCCACCTCGCCGTCACCGATCTCTCGCGGCTCGGAGAGTCGCCGTCGCTGCCCCACGCCCCTCCGCCGATGACAGACAACTCCGGCTACGAGGAGGATGGCCACCAACACTCCCAGCTCGTCGGCGATGGCGAGATCAGCGTGCCGCGGCTGGCGAACCTGCTGACGCTGCCCACCCTCCACGCTGCCCGCCTCGATCCTTTCTTCACGTCACCACTCGGCACCGGCATGGCCACCGACGTGACAAGCGGCAGCGCCTCTGACTTTGTCTATCGCCACCCGGCGCAGTTCACCGCGGCACCGCAGCTTGTGCCAGAGGCGTCGCAGGAGTTTTTTATGCGAGGGCCACAGCGAATGGGGATGAACATCAACAACAACGGGGCGGCTGCCTCAGCAGTTCCGCCAGCGACGCGTGCCACAGCACGAGTGACTTCCGTCCCCTCGCCGCTGCGCCGGGACAGAGTAGGAGCGACGCAGCCCGCCGGAGTGGTGGGTGCGCGTGTGGTGGCACGGCAGATTGTACTGGAGGACAACAGCAGCAACCACAACGTCGAGAACAACAGCGCCTCGGACTACCACTTTGATATCCGCAGTACCTCGAGTGCGCCACACCCGTTGATGGCGCTCGTGTTGGATGCCCGTCGACTGCCGATGCCCACCCCAGCAGAGGAGGCGAAGGCGGCAACAGAGGCGCGAGCTCGACCACCGAACAACCGCCGCGGTAGTAGTCGTGGGAAGAGCAGCAGCAGCAGCAGCAGTGACAGCGACGAGACCGTCAAGACGCAAGCCTCCATCAAAGATGAACGTGTGCCGCGCTCACCAGACCACAGCATGGACGAGGATGGCAACATGATCATCTACAAGCCTCCTGTTCCAGAGGCGCCAGACGCGGCAACGACGGCAGAGGCACGTCACCACGCAGCGGCGATGCTGAACATCTCGCGCAGCAGCGACACGCCTGCGATGCTGTCCGCGCAGACCACGCAGACCAGCGCGTCGCCGACGATCGAGGCGGCCGCCGCCTTCCGTGCCCTGATGACCACCGACACCGCCAACACGGTGAGCAACACCGTCAGCGGCAGCAGCAACAACAGCAACAGTCGCCACCAGCAGCCCAGCAGCAGTGGAAGTGTCCGGCACGGCAGCCGCGGCGTGCCGGTGGCCGCCCCCGGGGAGGCAACGCTCGTGCCCCCGCACCCCTTCCCCACCCCTACCCCCCTCACGACGGACCTTGCACCGGGGCTTGCGGCACTACCGAGCAGCACCGACATGTCTGACTCCCGCACTTCCTCGAGCCGCGTACACTCCCCACAGCCCCTGTCTTACCACCAGCCGCACTCACAGCAGCAGCAGCAGCAGTCCATGCAGCTACCGCAGCCGCAGCACCGGAAGAGCGACTCCGGGTTGACGGAGCATTACTTCCAACTGCTCACGTCGCCGCCTGTGTCGCACACCATGCTGCTGCCGGCCGGCGATCGCTACCGCGACGGCAGCCTCTCCGCCTCGCCGATTCCATGCGCCATTCGACGTGCCGCACCGCGACCGCCCTCTGCGCCCGGCAGACCACCAAAAGCCACCAGCACCAACAACAACAACAACACAGCAGTGGTGGCCAACCCTCCGCTAGGAGCTGTGGCTATCGCAGTAGGAGGGACGCTGCAGGACTCGCAGATGTCGCTGTCGCAGCCCTTCGCTACGCAGATGTCCACCGGGATCTCCGGCCACTCCATGGCTCAGATCTCGGAGGCCGCCTCGTCTGACTGGAGTGCGTCACTACCGCCACCGCCGCCGGCCCCTCCGCTGCGCTTCTACGACATGCACACGCAGGTGCAGCCGCCACTGCCGCAGCCGCGCTCGGCGAAGAGTACAGATGTGGAGGGCCACTCTGTTGAGGTGGGCGAGCGAAGTGGCAGTGGTGGGCGGTGCAGCGAACAACTCGCGGAGTCGCTGCTGGGTGCCTCGGCGTCCCTCGGCGAAGCGCTAGAGAAGACGGCGGTGCCACCAGCACACGATGGCGCGACTTCACAGGAGGAGGAGGAGGTGGAGGCTGCGGCCGCCGCGGCTGCCACGTCCGGAGAAGCACCAAAGAACGAAGCGCAACCTCCAACACCTGTGGCGGACGGTGCTGCTGCTGCTGTTTCAAGCACCACAACGCACGCCGCCCCACCGCCGCTGCCGGCGCGTGCGGCACGGACGGTGTTGCGTGCACGCAAGGAGAAGGCGTCGATGCGAAGGAAGAAGCAGCCACGTCAGGGACAGCTGCCGCCGCCGGTGCCGGCCCGCCACGTGGTGCGTGAGAAACCAACTACCTCCTCCCCAGACGCTGACGCACCCGCTGCAGGACCGGCGGCGGAGGAATGTGGAAGGGCCGCATCGAGCCCGCAGCCACAGCAAATCGCGGAGCAATCCCACACGGCGGGTGCTGTGCACGCCGGCTCTGCGGCACCAGCGGCACGTACAGCAGCAGCGACAACAAATGAGCATCTTTCTTCGCACGGCTCCGGCGTCGCGACGTCAACGAGCACCACCGCCTCACTGCTCAGTCCACCGCGGACTGTCGAGCCGTCGCACTCCCTGCCGCGGCAGCCGAACATCACCACACAGTCTGTCACCGTCGCCCATGCAAACACCGCCACAGAGAGGCCGACCGGCGAGTGGACCGACACAACAACACTGGCGGTGGTGGCGACGCCACGAGGTGCGCGAAACTCACCGCACAAGGGTAGTCGTGGCGCCTCACCCACCTCAGAGACGCCAGCGACGGCATCCGATACCAACGCACAGAAGAGGGCGAAGACGAAGCAGCGCAACGGGGCAGAGTCGTCTATATCGCCACGCACGACAGAGGCGGAGGCTCCGCCGTCGCCGGCAACTCGCCGACTGGCGGTGCGTCGCCTGCCAGCCGGAGAACGCACGTCGCGATCGGCGCGCACCGCCGCCGCGCTGCCCACGCAGGCCACCACTACCTCGGCTGCCATTCCCTCCACGCCGATCCGCGTGTCCACTGCTGCGCACACGTCCCCCGTACGCGTGCAGGCAGCTCCTGGACCGGCACATCCACCATCACCGCACAGTGCTGCATCGTCGAGCGGCGCTGGCCATCTGTCGCGAGACGTGACGGCCATCACGGCACGCGACTCGACCTCACCCGTTTCCACGCCACGGCGCGCAACTGCAGCAGCGACTGCGAGAACGGCGGGTGCATTCACGACACGCCTCTCGCCCCTCCGCCGCGGCGACCACCGCGCTGCATCGCCGCGGGTGCAGGAACTGCCCTCCTCTGCTGAGTCCTCCCGGACCCCCTCGCCGCACCCGACCACGCTGGAAGGAGATCTTATCGTGCCCCATGCACGACCGATGTACCACATCCCAAACGCGCCAGCGATCACGGCGACGAGCGTCACGGCAGCCGTCACCGTGGCGGGGCTGCGGCACACTGCCGTCTCTTCGTCCCTGCCGTCGTCGTCGTCTGGCGCCGTCGGCACGCTGCAAGAGTCGCCGCGGTGCGCGACACAGACAACGGCCACGATCACGGTAGCCGCTGCGGTGTCTCGAGCAGCCGTTTCTTCCTCCGCCCCTGCCGCCGCTGCCGCCACCTCCCCACCAAAGCCACGACGGGCAGCTCCGGCGCTGGAGCACGTACACGACGCCATCAGCGCAGACGGAGCTGCGTCGATGCCGCCACCGCCGCCGCCCCCGGCTACACCACCCGCGTGGTCGCGACTGCCGCCGGGTACCGCCGTGGCTGCCTCGCCTTACGCCCGAGCACCAACGTACAACCGCCCACAAAACCTGCCGGCCGCCGTCGTCCCCGCGGCAGGCGCGGCTCAGCAGCCCGTGGCGGCTGCGGAGTGGGAGGCGGTGACGTCCACCGCGGTGTCGCAGTCTCCGCCACGGCGTGCCACGCGGCTTGCGTCCACCTCGAGCGCAAAACGCACACCCCGGCACTCCGGCACGGGTTGGGTCACGCGGGAGGCGCAGTTGGTGAACACGCCTGGCACCGACTTCGCGCCGTCCATCATTCCAGCGACGCTGGGCACGGCGGACAGCCGCGGGTCATCGCCGGAGACGAGTGCGCTGATGCACGCCTTGGGGGACTGGACACCCGTACAGGAACGGCGGCAGCAGCAGCAGCAGCCAGAGCGCGAGGTAATGGAGAACGCCACATTGCAGGAGCCGAGAGATGTGCAGCACGTTGGCGCAGCGGGAGCCGCGGAGGCGGTGGAGGAAGTCGGAGCTGCCGCCTCGTCACTACGACAGCCGCAGCGGACGCGGCGCAGCAAAAAGCAGATGCGGCCGAACCGGGGCAGCACCGCGGCGGCGCGGCAACTGCCGACGAGTGCGCCGGGCACCTCCACGCGACTGCCCTCGTCGTCACTGCCGGTTACACGACATCCGTCGGAACAACAACAGCAGCCGCAGCAGCACCACCAGCGACGGCCGTCACCCCCACCACAACGGAGCAGCGTCGCGACGTCTCCGCCCCACTGCCGCCACTCATCGCCGTCTGCACCAGCTCCTACCACTCCCAAGACGGAGTCTAGAGTTGGGTCTGCGTCCCTTGTAGCCCACGCGGAGGTTGGACAACCGACCTCTTCTTCCGCACCGCCTACCGACACGCAACAACGACGCCACTCGACAAGTCAGCCCGCGCTGCGCACGTCGGTTGGCTCGCAGACGGAACCCACACCCATGGCCCGCACTGTCTTATTGCCCTCTCCGCAAGGGCAGGCGAGCGCATCGCAGGCATCCACATCCCATCCGCAGCCACAACAGCAACAGCAGCGGCAGCAGCAGCATGAGCGTCTCGCCTCGTCCCCCTCGCCATTCCGCACTTCGACCTCTCCGGTACGTCAGAGTCTGCCGTCGGGTCGGCTGGTGAGTCCTGCGAGCGATCGGCCGCCTCTCCCCCCCTCACCGCCCGTCACTCCAAAGCACAACCGCCCCGCAGAACTGACGGCCAGTCGCTTCTTCGCCACGCCTCCCACAAAGTTCTTTGGCCTCGCCAGCCCCGTGCCATCCCACAGCAGCGGCGCCGCTGTTGCTGTGGTCGGTGGTGTCCCGGAAGGAGAGGTGGTGCGGGAGGCACTGCCAGACGCAACTCTCGGCAGCCGTCACGGCAGCCCCGCCGCGTCTTCGCAGCCGTCTTCGGTGCCCTCGAGCTGCCTGCAGACGCACCAGCGGCAGGCCGGCACCCGCAGCCACCTGCCTCGCACGTTGCCTTCCCTCACCCTCACCCCAGACCCAGTGGCGTCGACGACGCTGCAGGCGGTGACAGGAGCGGCGGTGGTGGCGCAGCGGCCGCACTCGGTGGAGGCCACGCCGCGAGAGGAGCGCCGAAGCGGACGGCGACGTAACGATGACGGTCATGCAGCAGGAACAGGAGCAGGGAGTGGTGGTGGTGGTGGTGGTGGTAGTCCCCGCAGCAGTGGTGGTGGCGCCTTTGGACGTCTGGGTGCGCTGGGACAGAAGCTGATTCCGCTCTGGTGGCGCAAGGGACGCCGCAGCGGGGGGAGCAGCAGCGGCAGCCGTCACAGCAGTGCGGCGTCGTCTCCAGCTTCGGCGCCCATCACAACACCGGCCGCACAGCAGCAGCAGCAGCCTGTCCCTCTCTCATCCCACCAACAGCAGCATCCGCAACCACGGGACGGCTACAACATCACCCCGCCACGGCTGAGCCGTCCTGGTGACTTCCTCTACGCTGTCGCACCCACCCTTAACATGCAGGACGGCACTGACTACGCTTATCGACAGCAGCGGAGCAGCGGCGCTGGCCCTCCCTCCCCTGCAGACTCACCACACGCCGCAGCGCGACATCGACCAGCAGCACAGAGTCCCTCTCCTTTTCCAGCCACGCCACCGGGAATGCAGCTGCCCACGCGTGCCCCGGCCAGTGTCAGCGGCGCCAGTCGCACTTCGCACTCCGCCACCGCTGGTCAGCCGCTGCAGTCGCTCTCTCTCCACTCTCCCGGCGCAGCAGCTGCTGCCGTGTCTGCGTCTGCCGGGTCGCTGCCTGGCGTGGGAGGAAGTGGTAATGGTGGCGGTGGGGTGAGGGTGCGCAACTACTACGGCGCCTATCAACGCTCGCTGCACCAGAGCCACACCCCGGCGTCGCAGTTCTCAGCCTCGCCGCTGCTGGGCAGCTGCACACCCCCGGCGCAGCCGCGAACACCGCAGCAGCAGACGCAGTCGACGTCGCTCCCAACGCTGAACTCCGCCAGCAGAGGTGCAGAGAATGGTAAACCATCAAAGGCAGCACCCACCGCCGCCGCCGCAGCGGCAGTATCGGCGTGTGCAGGGAAGAAGAATGTTGCTGCACGCGAAGCGCAGGTGCGTGCCGCCACGGAGGACAGCTCCGCCGGCGCGACCTCGCTGGCGCCGTCGGACACGCCGTACACTGCCGGTATGTTTCTTCCGCACACCGGCGCTCCACGAGGGGCACGGAATATTCCTTTTTACGGCATCCGCACTCGGCAGCAACAGCAGCTGCACCGCAGCGACCTGCCTCGATCATCGGGACAGGGTGACGAGCCGATGCGGAGCTCGGAGGACCGACTCAACGACAGCCCCGACCACCGCGCACCGCGACTCACGCGCGATCTGCTCGACAGCCTGCAGCGGGCACAGGCCACAACAAACACGCCACAAACACCGCCTCCTCTACAGCAGCAGCAGCAGCCGCAGCAGTCGCCGTACGCCGAACCCCCCGCTTACTTCACCAACCCACGCTACGCAGAGCAGCAGCAGGCACGTGCGCAGGCCACCCGCGCCACCGCCACGACGATCCACGAGGCGGGAATGTACGTGGAGGAGATCACCCCCGTGCTGACCGCGCCATCGCGTGGACGAGGCCGACCAGCCACGTCGCCGCCACGTCCTGGTGATGCTTTCCGTCAGCACCCGCAACGCCACACCACCAACGACACGAGTGGGAGCAATGTGGTCAACAGAGCGCAGCAGGACGCCACACCGCCGCTGGTACCACTACCCTGTGCTCCACGGGCGGCGTCACCCGCAGCAGCAGCACCGGCGGCCGCACCAGTGGGCACGTCGGCTGGCCAGTCGCCGCTGCATCGACGCACCGCCTACTCCCCTTCCCCCGTGCCGGTGGCGCCGCACTACGGCCAAGCTCCGCGAATGCCTCCGCACGACGTCGGCTGCCACCACACCACTTATCCACTGCAGCGCCACAACGGCGGGACACGTCCAGCTGCAACGAGGGCAAAAGAAGGCGTCACGCTGCCAGATGTGAGTCGGCCAACTGCACGACCGGCGAGATACCCTGCGCAGCGCTACGTCCTCCAGCCGCAGCCGCACACGCCCCTCGCCGCTAGCCAGCCTCTCCAGGGCTCGCTGGGCAGTGGCCGATCCCACGGACAGTCCAGGGCGGGTGTGACGGCCCCGCTTCTCCCGCAGTTGCGGTCTACGGCGTCGACACCTCGTGCTGCGGTGGCTGGTGCGGCCCTCACCATGCCGTCCACGCCAAAGTCGTCATCGGTGCCTATTCTGCACGGACAGGAGGAGGAGGGCGGCGGCAGCAGCAACAGTGGTAAGCCCGTGCAGCGCAGCGGCAGTCTACTGCGTGGGTTGCGGACGCAGAAGGAGCAGCGGTTGGGTCGACGTGCGGGCTTGGGGTAGCGTTTGTCGTTGTCAGCTGTTATTGCTTGTGTTGAGACTTTTTTGTTAGTGGGCCTTTTCTTTTCTTTGTCCTCTTGCTGCTGTTTGCGGAAGATGCGCATGCGTGTGTGGGATGTGCTTCTCCACAGCTGTCGAATGTGCAGCGTTTTTGCATATAATCGGTTAAGCGTGCTGTCGGGTCTGTTTCAGCTATTTGGTTGATGGATGCAGGCCTTTTCCGGTGTTGCTTCTTTCTTTTTCTTTTTTTTCTCCTTCGCAACTCCATCGTATTACTCCTTCCTTCCTTTTTCTTTTTTCCCTTTCAGCTCCCCGCCTTTCTGAAACACGCACAGGCTTTGCCTGAAGAGCTTCGTTTTGTTGTTGTTACTGTTCGTGCTGCCCGGCATCGTTTACTGATACCACCCCCCCACACACGGAAAACAATCAGAAGAGAAGAAAAAAAAAAGAACGCACTGCTGCCACAACGATGGCACGCGAAGAGGGTTCAGGCTGCCAAGCATTGCCGGCAGACCTGTACGGTTGTGTCACATCTGACCCGTGCTCTGTGCTGCTACTATCGGGCATCAGAAAACAAAACAACAAAAAAAGAAAAAGGCCTCTTGCGTTGGTTGTCTGCTTGCTGTAAGGCAATGGAAATGGACTACATGAGAAGTAGTAGAGCTGATTTTTTTTTTTTGCTTGCATCGATATCCTTCTTGACGGTACAGCACTTTGCGCTCGCCAAACTGGTGCGTTGAAAGCCAGTGCGTTTGCGGATGATGGATGCAACACGACTATCCGACGCTCTCCGGTCTCTTCTCTCTCTCTCTCTCTTTCTCGTTGTATTGTGATGCACCTGTGTTGCAGAACCCACACTCTAGAGGTGAAATAGGATACGTTCGACAGTTTTCTTCGATTCGTCACCTAAGGTTGTATCAGTGTGTGCGTGTGCGTGTGTACGAACGCAGCGCCGCCCACCCCGTCCCCCCTCTCCTCCTTCCGTCTTCAGCACCTCCACTCCTCTCACACGAAGGGACACTGTAGCGGCAAAAGAAGATGAGCTATCCCTCTAATGAGGAGCCGGTGCCGGCGTGGGCCATGGACCACGACGACAGCAACAACAATCAAGACGCACCACCGTCCTCGGCGGCTCCCTCTCCGCGGACCTCCACGCCCCCTCCTCCCTCCGCCCCACACGACACGGAGGCTACGTCGACTCCCAGCAAAGCACCAATTTCGCCTGAACAGCAAATTCCAAACACGCAGAGCTCCATCGCCTCGTCCCGAAGTAGCGAGGGGGACAGCCCACTGGACCGCACGGCGAGTGTGAGGGAGGCGGAGCAGACCGCACCGGCCGACGTGAGGGCCACTACACCCGTTGCCGCGGCGGCCATCGTCCCGTCCACCCGCACACCAGAGGTGGCGGAGGCGTCCTTCTCGACCCTCGCACAGATGGCAGCAGCGGCGGAGACGCGCCGTGGCAGCCCCGCACCGTCACCCCCAGACAATGCCATCACGTTACCGCGTCCGCCGCAGGTGACGAGTGACAGTGCCGGGGCGGTGGCAGCTGCCACTGCGCCGTCGAACGCACGAAGCACGTCGCAGCTGAAGCGACGCTCCACCACGCACGCCCCTCGCCACTCGACAAGCAACTTTGCCAAAACCTCCCGCGTCAGCTGCGCCAACTTTTTCTTCTACGGCGAGGACACCGCCAGCTTCGGGGTAGGGACGGTGGGGCTCAACGCAGCCAAGACCGCACCCGCGGCCGCAACGCCGGCCATGGGAGCCACTGCACACCTTACAACGACGCACCCACCCGGAGGCGGGCGGTACGGTGGGCGTGCGCCGCCAGCTTCGACAGGTGTCAACGGACACGCAGAAGGCGATGTACACGAGAACGCGTCTGCCGCAGACGCCGACGGCGCCCTCGACTTCTGCGCACCGAAGACGGGCGCCGCGGTGTGGGCGGCGCGTGAGGCGGACTACCGTCAGTGGAAAACACACCACCTCGCGGCGTCCACCTACGGCCGACTCTCCCGAGCGAGTCCGCAGGCATTCGCCCGGTCACGGCACCTGTCCGACACGGCAGAGGGGCTCGACGGCAGCGAAAAGGGCGATAGGGCAGGGCTTGCCATGACGGTGCCCGGCGCGGGCACCGGCGGCGGCTTTGATCTGCCGTCGCTGTGGTCACGTCCAGCGCAGCTAAAGCTCGAGCAGCATCGCCTGCGTGCCCTGGAGGCGGAGCGGGTGGAGAAGTCAACGGCGCTGGCGCAGCGCAGCCGCGACCACGACGCACGCGTGCTGCGGCGCCGCGCACGGAAGCTAAAAGGTGAAGCCGTCGATCTGCCCGACGCGTACTGGCGGGCGACCTACCCAGACCCGAGTGCGGCGAGTGGCTACACCGCACCTGGCGGCACTGCCACCCACGCCAGAGGGCACGGCGACGAGGACGGCGTGGAGGACGTGGACCCGCAGCGGGTGGTGAAGGACCACTTCCGAGCCCGCCAGCTGCACCGCGCTGAGGTAAAAAAATCGGCACCTCACCGAGGAGGCGCGACGGCAGGAGCAGGCGGAGCGGCAGCGGCAGCACGTGGCGCAGCAGCTGGAGGCGGGCCGCGCCGCGGAGGCCGACTTCCGCGCGGCGTGGATGGCAGATCGACGGCGCATCTCGCGCGCACGGGAGGCGCAGCGGCACGAGGCGGCCACCGCGGAGCAGCGCGCGGCGGGGCAGCGGCACCACGCCGAACGGGATCAGGCACGTGAACTGGCGGCGCGGTACGCCTTGGCGGACGCCGCGGCCACCACGGCGCATCAGCAGGCGCTGCGCCGGAAGGTGCTGACGCGGCCCACGAGTCGCCGCGGCCACGCCGCGCAGGCCAGCGAAGGTGACGGCAGGATTCCCACCAGTGGGCGGCTTGGGTCGCAGACGACGAGCCGCAGTGCCTCTCCAGTCACGGAGGCGTCATCGCACACGGCAAGACCGACAAACACCGCCGCTGTACCCACCACAGACGCGACGACGGCGGGTGTGGCACCGAGGACGGCGCCGGCGGTGTTGGGCGATCTCCTCCGCCCCGTGACACCCTCGCAGCTGGTCGGCCCCACCTCGACAAACTTCTTCAACGAGGTGAAGTTGTGGACACAGAAGTTTCCCTCCCCAAACACCGTCCCGCCAAACGCGGCGGAGACGACGCACCGGCGTGCGTGGAAGGCGGAGCTCGACGAGGCGCAGCGGAACTTTAACCACGCCAGCACGCAGCGGCACCGCGCCGACTACCCAAGCCGCCTCCTCGCCGCACGGGAAAAGACGCAGGCGGCGAAGTGGACCGCAGCGGAGGAGGAGCGGAAGGAGCGGAGGACGTTTGAGGCACGCCGCGCCGATCACGCCCAGGCGGACCTGCTCGCTGCCTCGGCCATACGGGCAGAGGTGCAAGACGAGGCGCAGCGCGCGCAGCAGCAGCGGCAGGCGTTGGCCGCGGAAAAACACGAGGCGGTGCAGCTGCGGCGCCAACAGACAAAGCAGCGGGAGGAGGTGCTGCGCAGCTTGGAGGCGGCGGAGCTGCAGCAGCTGCGATTGGTAGTGTCGGCCAACGGCACACGCGCGTGAAATGCACGCGTGCATCAAACAAACTTTTTTTTTGTTTTACCCGAATCCAAACCTCACGTGCGACGGTTTCTTTTTGCAAAGCAATTGAAAGAACAAATGCACAGTAGTCTACGCGACACGTGCACATCTGAATGTGTCATTCCTTTTCATTTCTGATTCTTGTTTCGCATCGGCTAGCTTCTTTTTAACTTCTTTCGCCTTGTAGGTTTTGTTTTCCTTACTTGAATTACTTTGATGTATTGAAGTGGAACTAAACTCCTCGACCAATGTAAACTACTTGAATGGCCCATGTACTGTTGTATGTGCGTACTTTTTTTTTTAAATTTGTTTTAGCCTCAAACTCTCATTTCTCTTTTGTTTCTCTCAAATGATGCAAAAAAAAAAATAAAAGCAGAGCTGTACGAATCGTGCGCCATTTGTAACGTGTTGATCTTTTATGGAGGCCTCGTCTTCTGACTCCTTGCGTTGGCCAGCTGCAACAAGCCGTTAAGATCTGCGACCCTGTGCGCTGCGGCATTTTCTGAGTGGCGCCACAGTTAACGTAGCGCAAGTCTTGTCAAGAGCTGCGAGCGAGATACACCGAAAAAGCAAAGAGCCCTCTGCTCTTATTTTTCTCTTTTTAAGGGCGCTTGCTACAGACGTCTGAAAAAAAAAATGGCAACAGCGGCAACAATGCGTGTGCTTAGACCTTAATTGACTTCTGACGGCAGACTCGCTTCTCTACCTGCGCGTGTCATCGACCGCTTCTGTGATCTCTTGAAACCGTCTGCTTTTCTTTTGTTTCTTTCCACCACTCCTCGTCTTTTTTTGCATGGGCTAACCTGTTGTTGCAAACACACACACACAAAAAAAAAATATCACTTACACGACACAACACGCGTTGTAAAATGACAGTCGTTTTTTAATAGTTGTGGAAGCAGCCAAGCTTCGCACTTGTCGTGCTTTTGCTTGCTGCGCGTGTTGAGTTCCTTTTTTTTTTTTGCATTGCTCGGTTGTGTCGTGTCGCTGCCGCGCTGCTCTCCTATCGACGGTGCCTTTCTGCACTCGTAAAGCTTTACATCGTCTCGTGAGTGTCCCGGGCCAAAAAAAAAGCAAGCAAAACCTATTACCTTCACAGTCGTTGAACCATACCTTTTTCGAAGACCCAACAGCTTTGAGTTCACAAACCCAAACATAGCGTTTATTGTTTCTAGTAGCCCGTAATAGAGAACAACAACAACAAAAAAGAGAAATGCTTCGTCGGGCAGGTCAGCTGGATGGCGGTGTGTGCAACAGTTGTGTATGTCGATGGCGTGGTGCCGCCGCTCAGCCATCGTGGTGGGCGGCATCGTCCACTGCCGTCGCAACATCGTATCGTACCTTCTTCCCTCCCGGCACACCGGGCAAAGACTTCCTGCGAAACTTAACGACGCCATCGGAGCCGACGAAGGCGTTCTCGCCGCTGGAGAACTTTCGTCCACCTGCGCCGCCGTCGGCAGCCGACGCGCAGCCTTTCGGCTCGCTGAACCGCACCAATCAGCTCCGTCGATACGTGAACGTGAATACGTCAACCGGCGCCACGGGGGACGGCGATAATAGCACAACTAGCAGCCATAACAAGAGCGATAGGAACATTTCTAGGTCGGATAGCAGTAGCAAGAACGCACATGAGCTTCGAAGTTCTCCAGCAGATGGACAGCGCACCCGCACAACGGGTGCCACCGTCTCCGCCCACGCGACTTCACCCACCTCATCACCCTCTCAACCAGCCCAGATGGATATCTCGAAGCTGGTGCGCCGGCACACGAGCAGCCTAGCAACAACCACCAACACCTCCACCGCCTCAGCGTCAGCTGCGGCGTCGCCTGGGATGGGCGACCCTGCGTCTCCGTCAGCCAACACCGCAGCCACCACATCGCCGTCTTCTTCATCGTCTTCTTCGGCGAGGCCAGGCACCATGGCGGAGGCTGCGCACACGCCATCCAACGGCAAGTCGTCCACACACGCCACCGTTGCACGAGCGCAGGCGGCCATCGCTGCGGCCCAGCGTCGGAAGGAGACGACGCAGCAGCAGCAGCAGCAGCAGCAACAGCAAGCGGAGAAAACCTCGCACCTGCGCAACGCGGCAGACGCCAAGGAGGACCGCAGCGGCTCAGGCCGTCAGCACGTACAGGTGTACAAGGAGCACTGCACCATTGGCTGGTCACCGGAGGAGTTCTACCGCGTCGTGGCAGACGTGGAACACTACACCGATTTCCTGCCGTGGTGCGCCGGGTCGGAGGTCCACACGACGCGGCGGGTACAGGTACCACGCGGGCGACGGCTGCTGCCGGGCAACCTCCCCCCACCGACTGCGGTAGCCTCTACGGCGAGCACGTCGACGGCCGCCACCACACGCACCGAGGCCATCGCGGCGGCGGAGGCGGAGCTGGTGGAGGCGATGGAGATGACTGCGACGCTCACCATCGGCTTCTCCTTCCTCAAGGAGCAGTACACCTCTCGGGTGATGCTCTACCCTGGCACGAAGATCGTCGCGGCGCTCTACGACGACGCGGCGGAGGCGACGGCAGCACACGGCAGCCGCGGTGCCGCGAAGGCGGCGGAGAGCCACGACAGCTTCGTCGTTTCCCTCTTCAAGAAGGCGGCCTCGACGGCCGGCGCGGCGGCGCGGCGGTCGATCTTGAAACACCTGTTGTGCGAGTGGGAGTTCTGCCCGGTGCCGGGGAAACCGAACACGGTGGAGGTGGTCTTCTCCGTCTCGTTCGAGTTCAAGAACCCGCTGCACGGCCACATGATCATGTCGAACGTGGTGACGCTGATGACGCGCAGCTTTGAGCGGCGGTGCGAGAGCCTGTACGGCCCTCCGTCAGCGTCGAAGGAGTCGCTCCCGCTTTTTCACTAACAGCAAAAAAAAAAAAAGAGGAGATGCAGCAACCACAAAAAAACATAATAATCTAAGAACATACATTTCTTTTTTTCAACTACTTAGGTGGATGCTGTCATGTGACAATGGTGATGCGTGTCGCTCACTAAAACGAAACGGACAAGGGTGAACGAAGTCTCGAAATGAAGGTGCCATTCGAGAGCAACAAGGTTGACGTATGTTGGGGACTATTACTAATGGTGCATATATATCTTTTTTTTTCTTCTGCTGAGCCGCTTTCATGCCTCGTCCTGTCTCTGACTTGCTTGGCGATGAAAGAAGCTGTCTTGGTTGAGGTGTGCCTGCTGGTGTACTATTCTTCATTTTCTTCCTCTTTCGCACAACTGACATGGCGTAAGAAAAGATGGTCCGCCGCTGGTGACTCTTTTCTTTCTTTCCTCTTTCAAGTCCCCTTTTTTGTTCAGTAATATTGTGCTAATTCTAATGGTGTTTTTTGGCTCTGCACTGTTGCTTTTTCCTATTCCAGCTCGTTGCTCGCTTTGATTCGTTTAGCTATAATGTAGTTTTTTTTCTCCGACTTGTCCATTAGCGTTCTCAAGGCTTATATCTCCATCACATTTACGCTTTTTTTAAAGAACAACAATCATCTGTATGGGTAGTGTTCGAAAAAAAAAAGAAAAGAAAAAAGGAGTGCAACTGATAAAGTCGGGCAGTAGGTGGAAACGGTGGAGCTCCGCTACTCTGCTACGTTGCTGTTCGCCACTCTTCGCAGCCGTTTCTGAGTGATCTAGAACAGAAAAACGGAAAGTGGTTTCGTTGCGGCGTGAGATTCTTCCCAGAAAGAGGCAGTTGATGCTTCACGGCCCGCTGCACTGCATGACACAGTTTCGATAGGGTAACAGTGTTGCTTGTATTGTTTGAAGCACACAAACTGCAGCTCTACACAAATGCAAGTACGAACCGCGTCCTTACTTTTACCTTCTGTGTCAACTTTGACTTCTTGCATCTCGCATTACTTCTTCGTCTCTCTCTCTATTGATCTTTTCACACTGTACTCTCAGAATCTAAGAAAACAGAGTTGAATCAGATTGGTTTATCAGAACTCCTTGTTCTTTCTCTTGTTGTTGCACCGGTGTTTTCAATTCGTAGAAGCCAGTGCTTTACAGCCTCAAAACTACTTTCGGCGTGCGTTTTTTCTGGATCTTCTCTTTTCTTTGTTTCTTTTTTTTCTCCAACTACAAGGGCTCTTAAGCATCATGTCGAACAACAACGCCGTGCTTACTACAACACGACGAGCCGAGCAGGCAGGTCTTGTGCGTGACAACCGCGGTTACGCGTACGTGGCGCTCCACCCCGGGTACTCCGAGCGGCGCACCGTGCGGCAGTACGTGTTGGCCTTCCGCATTATCGTCTGCATCTTCAGCTTCATTGTGCTTCTCCTCTCCATCATTGGCCAGGTGATCCCCTTCTGTCAGGAGGGCAAGGAGGGCAGGTATCAGCTCCACTACACCGTGTGGCAGGAGAAGGTGTACACGAAGAAGATCTCCAAGGCGATCATCGTCGAGTACAACGAGCACGCAAAAGGAGTGCAGGTCTTCGCGATCCTCGCTGCGGTCTTTGGTCTCGTCGCCTTCATTCTCGCGGCGGTCTTCGCCAGCTGCTGGCCGCAAAGCGAGGCCGCCCGGCGTGCCGAGGAAGACGCCAACGAGAAACTGCAGGCGAAGTACGGGACGGAGCGGACGGGCAGCCAGGACAGCGACGACACCGTTTTTCCGTACGAGAACGAGCGTGTGGTCAACGACCGCGTGGCCTACATCCCATTTGAGGCGGAGGAGCGGCGCCGCCGTCGACAGGATCGTGACCTCGGCATCGCCCTCTTCTCGCTGCTGCTGGCCGCTGCGCTGTGTGCCTTGATCACCCTCATTTTCATGTCCACCTTCCGTTCCAATCAAATTGACGAGTACTACCAACCGAAGAACCGGGAAGGTCTTCCTCTCTTCATCGTCGCGCTTGTCTTTGCGGTGGTGGCGGCGGTGCTCGTGGCCATCCCGCCCGCCACGAAGCTTTACCTCTGCTGTGCCCCACCCGCGGTGCCGGCGGACTTAATGGTGCTCGAGGCTGCGCAGGAAGAGTCGGCGACGCAGCACGTCCGCACGCAGGCAGCGCCGCGTGCTGCGGCCGAGCATGGCAGCCGCGGCTCTGCAAAGAAGCATCAGCGTGAGACACAGTCGTACGACTACGGTGAGTACACACAGGAGGAGGAGGAAATGCGGAACTCGCGCCACACCTCACCACCGCCGCCGCCGCCGCCAGCCGCGCAGATGCAGCCTGCCACCAACCCCTACTACCCACCAAACCTGGGGGATGCCAACAACACCAACATGGCGGTGGCGCAGGGTATTCCGATGGCGCTGCCTGGTCCGCCGATAGAGGCACTGCAGCAGCAGCAGCAGCAGCAGCAGCAGCAGTCGGGGTACACGTCTGGTGCCTACTACGAGGCTCCGCCGCAGCTGTTTAACGTTCGCAACAACGGCGGCAAAGGCGGCAAAGGCAAGTCCGTGTAGGCAGCAGCATAGTGTTGCACGTGAGGACGCGGTGTCTGCGTGCGCGGTCAGGTCTTTTCGTTTTTCCNCCTGTCTTTGACTAGGTTCTTTTCTTTTTTTTGTTGTTTTTCTTTTTGGACTTATTTA
>AUXI01000138.1:0-39317 GCA_000482105.1 Crithidia acanthocephali | reverse complement strand
CGGAGTCGTACGAGGGCATCCCACGCGGAGAGTTGCCACTCGACGGCGACGACGCCTTTGGCGAGCACGAGGTGGAGCGGCTGCGGCTGCTGAAGGAGGACCCACACGGCAACGCGCGTGAGGTCCAGCGACTCGAGAACGCGATGGACGAGCGTGCTCGTGAGCTTGCGGCGTCGAAGAAGGCGGGTGAGCGCGGCTTCCTTAGTGCCAACAGCAGTGCGTTGCCCGCGGAGGAGCTACAGCGGCTGCTGGACCAGGATGCACGCTTCGCGGAGATGGAGAAGCGGCTGCGCGAGCTGCGCAAGAATCCGAAAGAGAACGCGGCAGCGATCAAGGCGCTCGAGGACGAGATGCGGCGGCTTGCTCAGTCCATCGCAGAGGACTACCTGGCGAAGGAGCGCCAGAAGTACCTGCAGTCGGAATACGAGGGTCGCCAGGCGACGACTCTTTCGCTGAACGACGATGCCGCATTCCGCAGCGCGGAGGCGGCGTACTTGAAGGCGCTTGCGTCTGGCACCGCCACGGCGGCGGAGCTGCAGAAGCTGCAGGACGCCATGAACGAGCGCGCAGCTGAGCTGGCGCATGAGATGAACGTCGACGACCGCTCGAAGTACCTCCCTGCGGCGGTGCGTGGCATCCCGCTGAAGGCGCTGCCGCTGGACGACGACGACGAGTTCTGCCGCCTGGAGCAGGCACGCGCACGTGCCATGGCGGACCCGAGCCAAGCCGCTGCTGTGGCGCAGCTGGAAGAGCAGCTGCGTGCGCGTGCAGACGAGCTGGCACACGCGCGAATCTCTGGTGACCGCGCGTTCCTCGACCCCCAGCCGGACGGCATCCCGCTTGCCTGTTTGCACATCGACGACCACGAGCAGTTCCGCGCGAAGGAAGAGCAGCGTGCAACCTTGCTGGCGAGCGCCAACGCGGCGGCCAACCGTGGCGCGGTGGTGGCGCTCGAGGAGAGTATGAACCAGCAGGTGCACGACATGGCGAAGGAGTTGAAGCGGGCGGAGATTGCGGAGTGCGTGCCGGCGAACCTGCGCGGCATCCCACGCGAGTTGCTTCCGCTCATGGAGGACGAAGAGGCAACACGCATCATGGCGACGCGGGCCACGACGCAAACCGCCACCGACTCCGCAAGGCACGCCGGAGCACTGAAGGCGCGGGCGAAGGCACTGGCGAAGGCGGCCATCGACGGCGTGCGGTCGCGTCTTGAGCCCGCGCCGCTGCATGTCCCCCTCGCTGAGCTGCCGCTGGACGAGGACGAAGCCTTCAAGGCCCTCGAGGTGGAGGCGATCCGAGAGCTGCAGAAGCCCAAGCCGGACGCGCAGGTGGTGAAGGACCTCGTCGCTGACCTGGATAAGCGCGCGTACGAGCTGGCAGAGCAGCAGTGCTGGAAGGAGCGGGCAGCCTTTCTCACGGCAGACCCAGAAGGCCGCGCACTTACCAGTTTGCCGCTGAACACCGACGGCGAGTTCATGTCTGCCGAGGCGAGGCGCCGCGCGGCTGCCAAGGACGCAAACGCGGACGCCGCGCTGCTGCGGTCGTTGGAGGAGAAGATGAACGAGCGCGCGCGTGAGCTGGCGCGACAGGCGAACCGCAAGGATCGTCCGTCTTACATGCCTTCCGCGGTGCGCGGCGTGGCGCAGCACGCGCTGCCGCTGGACGACGATGACGAGTTCCGCAGCCTGGAAAGCCGCCGTGCTGTGGCGCTGCAGGATCCGAAGGCGAAGGCGACGGTGAAGGAGACCGAGGATGCGCTGCGCAGTCGCGCGCTGTTCGTCGCGGAGCAGTACTTGAAGAGCGACCGCGCCTTCCTCGACCAGCGGCCGGAGGGCGTGGCGCTGCGGCAGCTGCCGGTGGACGCCGACCGCGCCTTCAATGAGCTTGAGGAGCAGCGGGCGAAGCTGCGGTCGTCGGCTGCCGCGGCCGGAACTGCGGGCGGTGATGCGGCCAAGGTGCAGGACATCGAAGCGCAGATGAACGCGCGTGCCCACGAGCTGGCCAAGGAGGCGAAGACACGCCTGCGTGGGAAGCTGGAGCAGAACGTGCTGGGCATCCCCCTCAGCGACCTCCCGCTCGACGAAGACAACGACTTTAACCAGCTGGAGGAGCGCCTGCGCGACGCAGAGGCGCAGCACGACGAGGCCACCACGGCGTCGCTGAAGGCGGCGCTGAACGCGCGGGCGGTAGAGCTGGCGGAGGCCGTGCACGAGGAGGAGCGCGCGGCGCTCGAGCAGACGCCGGAGGGCGTGCCACTGCGCTCCCTGCCCCTCAACACGGATGCGGAGTTCCTCGCACTGGAAGGGATGGCGCGCGGCGTGACGGCATCCATGAAGGCGGCGGGTCAGCGGCAACGCAACAGCGACGTAGCGAAGCTCGCTGCCCTGCAGGACCACCTGAACCAGCGTGCATGCGAGCTGGCCTACGAGGGGCGGAGGACGTACTGCGACGCGGAGCCGGAGGGGATTGCGCTGGAGTCGCTCGGGCTGGCGCGTGAACCGGCGTTCCTGCAGAAGGAGGAGGAGCATCGGCAGCTGGTGCACGCGCACGGCATGGACAGCGCGCCAGCGCAGGCGTGCGGACGCGCGCTGAACGACATGGCACACGAGATCGCCCGCAGTCGGCTCGAAGGGGACCGCGGCTACCTGGATGCCGACCCGGAGGGCGTTCTGCTCGCCCTGCTCCCCCTCAACACCGATGCAAAGTTCCACGCGATGGAGGTCGAGCGGGCGAAGCTGAAGGCGCAGAGCTCGGCCGCCGCAGCGCCGAAGATTCAGGCGCTCGAGGAGCGACTGAACGAGCGTGCGCACGAGCTGGCACGCGCACAGAAGGAGGAGGACCTGCAAGGACTGGAGGCGGCGCCTTTTGGCGTTCCCCTCAGCGCGCTGCAGCCGCACACCGATCCGAAGTTTGCGGCGATGGTGGAGGAGATCCGGACGCTTAAGAAGAACCCGGCGCACAACCAGGCCGCTATCGAGGGTCTGCAGGCGGAGATGAACGAGCGGTGCCGTGCGCTGGCCAAGTCGCGCGTGGAGGACGACCGCGGCTACCTCGATCAAAACCCGAACGGTGTGCCGCTCTCGCTGCTGCCGCTGGACGAAGACGCGGCCTTCCAGCAGCTGGAGGCGCGTCGCGCGAACTTGAAGGCGCTCGACCCGCGTCGCAACGCCGCCGCTATCCAGGAGCTGGAGGGAAAGCTGAACGACCGGGCACACGAGCTGGCCAACGAGCGCATCGCCAAGGAGCTGGAGGGCGTGGACCCGACTCCCTTCGGTGTTCCGCTGGAAGTGCTCAAACCGTACCAGGACGGTGAGTTTAAGGAACTCGTGACGGAGCTGCGCAGGCTACCGACGCTGGACAGCAGCAACACGCAGGCGGCGCAGTTGAAGGCACAGATGGATCAGCGGTGCCACACAATGGCGCACGACCTGCTCGAGCAGGACCGCGAGTACCTGCACAAAAATCCAAAGGAGGTGCCGCTGTCGCTCCTGCCGCTGAGCACCGACGAGGCTTTCCACGCTGCGGAGGTGCGTCGCGCCGTGTTGAAGGCGGACAACCCGCGCCGCAACGCGGAGAAAATCACCGACCTGGAGAACCAGCTGAACCTTCGCGCGATGGAGCTGGCGGAGCAGCGGCGCGCGGCGGACTTGAAAGGGCTGGACGGCGCACCGGAGGGAGTGCCCATGGCCGTGGTGAACCCACACGCCGACGCACACTTTGCGCAGCTGGTGAACCAGCGCCGCGCGCTGGAACTGCACCCGGCGGACCCGGCAGCGGCCAAGGCGCAGCTGCCCGCGCTCATCTCCGCGATGAACGACCGTGCCCACGAGCTGGCGCGTGGTATGCTGGAGGGCGACCGCAGCTACCTCGACCGCGATCCCGAAGGTGTGCCGCTGTCGGAGTTGCCCATCGACACCGACGGCGCCTTCCACGCCATGGAGGTGGAGCGGACGGCGCTGAAGGCCGAAAACGCGAAGCGGAACGCCGGCACGATAAAGGAGCTGGAAGCGAAGTTGAACGACCGCGCGCATGAGCTGGCGAGGATGCAGAAGGCAGCGGACCTGGAGGGCATCAATCCGGCTCCGCGCGGCGTGCCACTGGAGCTGCTGAGGCCGCACGACGACGCTGTTTTCGCGACGCAGGTGCAGACGTTGCGCGGGATGAAGCGCAACCCGCCGCGCGACATCAACGAGAAGACGCAGCACGTGTCGGAGATGAACGCCCGTGCGGATGCGCTGGCGCAGAAGGTGATGGACCGCGGCTACCTGGATCCTGCGCCGGATAAGGTGCCGCTGGAGTGCCTGGCGCTCGACGACGACGAGAAGTTCCACGAGATGGAGGTGGAGCGGGCGAAGCTGAAGCTGACGGACCCGCGCCGCCAGGCAGACCGGATTGCTGCCCTGGAAGGGGAGCTGAATCAGCGCGCACTGGAGCTGGCGAAGCGGCAGCGTGTGACCGACCTCGACGCCGTCGACACGTCGCCGTGCGACATTCCGAAGGAGCTGCTGAAGTTGCATGACGACGCCGCGGCGCGCGGGCTGATCGAGGACTTGCGGGAGCTGCGGACAAGTCCGGCGCAGAACGCGGACGCGATTGCCGCAAAGGCGGAGGCCCTCAACGCTCGCGCGCACGAGGTGGCGCGGGGCCTGCTCACCGGCGAGCGTGCGCAGTACCTCGAGCCGCGGCCACGCGGGATTCCGCTGGAGGACCTGCCACTGGACAGCGACCCCGCCTTCCACACGCTGGAGGTAGAGCGGGCGACGCTGAAGGCGGTCAACCCGACCCGCAACGCCGCCGCCATCACCAGCACGGAGGGCATGTTGAACGACCGTGCCTGCCAGCTCGCCGAGGACGTCAAGGACGACGATCTCTCCGCCTTCCCGCAGCGCATCGAGGGCATCCTGGTGAAGGAGCTCAAGCCGCACGGGGATCGCCTCTTCAGCGAGGCCGCGGAGAAGCGTCGTAGCCGCAAGCGCAACCCTACCGTCACCTTCAAGGAGGACCTGGAGCAGATCATGAGTGACCGTCTGAACGAGCTCGCACGCGAGCAGAAGGACGGCGACCTGTACTTCCTCGACCCCTGCCCGCACGGCGTGCCGCTGTCCGACCTGCCGCTCAGCACCGACGCCGCCTTTGGCGACCTGCGTGAGGAGCGACACGAGCTGCGGGAGAGCGACCCGATGAGCAACCGAAAGGCGATCAACCAGCTCGAGCAAGAGATGAACGCCAGGGTGGCGGAGTTGGCGCTGGACGTGCTGCGCAGCGACTTCGACGGCGTCGACCCGAAGCCGCTCGGCATCCCGCTAGAGCTGCTGGAGCCGCGGCGAGATTCGACGGTCTCCGCCGTCATCCCGGAGCTACGCCGGGCGAAGCGGACGTCGCAGCTGAAGAACAAGGTGGTGGAGCTGAAGGCGAAGCTGAGCGAGCGGGTGCTGGAGCTGGCGGCGGCGGCGCTGGAGCAGGGCCGCGATGACTACCTCGACCCCGATCCAGAGGGCGTGCCGCTGGCGCTGCTGCCGCTGCGCACGGATGAGCAGTTCCACGGCAAGGAGGCGAAGCGCGCCACGTTCCGCCTCGAGGACGCCGTGAAGAATGCGGTGGCGATTGAGCAGCTGGAGGCGCACCTAAACCAGCGCGCACATGAGCTGGCCGAGGCGCAGCGGCACTCCGACCTCGACGGCGTTGATCCCGCCCCGCGGGACATCCCGCTGGCGCTGCTGCAGCCGCACGACGACGCGAAGATGGCCAGTCTCATCAAGGATGTGCGGGTGCTCAAGAAGGACTCGGTGCGCAACGCAGACAAGATCAAGGCGCAGCAGCGTCTGATGAACAACCGCGCGCTCGAGCTGGCGACGGGTGCGCTGGACGGCGACCGCGACTACCTCACCCCGGCGCCGGGCGGTGTCCCGCTGTCCGTCTTGCCGCTCGACTCGGACGCGGCCTTCCATAAAATGGAGGTGGCCCGCGCCGTGGCGAAGCGCGGCGCCAACCCGGACGAGCGTGCGATCGAGCAGCTGGAAGAGCAGCTGAACGCCCGCGCAGAGGAGCTCGCCGCGGCCCAGCTGAAGCGCGACCTCGAGGGCTTGGATCAGGCCCCGCTGGGGGTGCCGCTGTCGCTGCTGAAGCCACACCAAGACAGCACCTTTGAGGGCATGCTGCCGGAGCTGCGGCGACTCGCGAAGGATCCTGCCGCGCACGCTGCGAAGCTGAAGCAGCTGCGCGCGGCGGCCAACGAGCGCAACTACGAGCTCGCCGAGGAGTTTCTGGCGAAGGACCGACCGACCTACATCGAGGCGGCGCCAGAGGGTCTGGCGCTGCAGCTGCTGCCGCTCTCCTCGGACGAGCCGTTCAAGCGGCTGGAGGCGGAGAAGCTGCGGCTGCAGGCGGCACAGGCGGAGGGCGAGACGGCCGACGCGCGGGAGATCGCGCGGCTGGAGGAGGAGCTGCGGGAGCGGGCACGCGAGGTGGCGCGGCAGCAGCTGCGCAAGGACCGCGGCTACCTCGACCCCTTCCCAGAAGGCGTACCGCTCGACGTGCTGCCGCTCGACACGGACCGCAAGTTTCGCGAGTTGGAGGCGAAGCGTGCCGCATCAAAGGCGCGCAATGCCAACACTGCCGCCGGCGACCTCGAGGACGCACTGAACGCCCGCGTGCACGAGCTGGCCGTCGCGCAGAAGGAGGAGGACCTGCGGGGCCTGCAGCCGAAGCCGTGCGGCATCCCGCTGACGGCGCTGGAGCCGCACCAGGACGCGCGCTTTGCCCAGCTGGTGGATGAGCTGCGTCGGCTGAAAACAAACGCTGCGGAGGCGGGAGCCGGCAGCAGAGACAACAGCGACGCCATCGCGGAGGTGCAGCAGCAGATGAACGATCGCGCGATTGAGATGGCCGAGGCGGTGACGAAGAACGACCGCCGTTACCTCCACCCGAAGCCGGAGAATGTGCCGCTGCAGCGCGTGCCGCTCGACACCGACCCCGCCTTCCACGCGCTGGAGGTGGAGCGGGCGACGCTGAAGCTGGCGGACGCGAAGAAGCACCAGCACCGCATCGGCGAGCTGGAGGATCAGCTCAACGACCGCTCGCACGAGTTAGCGCGGCAGGTGAAAGCGGCGGACTACAAGGGCCTCTCGGCGGCGCCGCGTGGCATTCCGATCGAGCTGCTGAACCTGCACACCGACCCTAAGTTCAGTGCGCTGCTCGAGGAGAAGGCGCACCTCAACAAGTCCCGCAGCACGGAGGCGGCAGTGCCGGTGGTGAAGTCGCTCAACGGGTGCGCCGAGGAGGCAGCGGACAAGCTGCTGCGCGGCGACCGCGGCTACCTCGACCGTGAACCGGAAGGTGTGCCGCTGAGCCGCCTGCCGCTGGACGAAGACAGCCTCTTCAACGAACTGGAGGTGCAGCGGGCGGTGCTCAAGGCGAAGGACCCGGCGCGCAACGCGGGCACCATCAGCGACCTCGAGGACCAGCTGAACGCGCGTGCGCACGAGCTGGCGAGCGAGGTGCTGGCCGGCGACCGCGGCTACCTGGACCCGCAGCCGGAAGGCGTGCCGCTGGCGGAGCTGCCGCTGAACACGGACAACAAGTTCCACTTGATGGAGGTGGAGCGGGCGAAGCTGAAGGCGCGCGACCCGGTCGCCAACGCGGCGCGCATCGCGGAGCTGGAGGGCCGCCTGAACGACCGCGCGAGCGACCTCGCCAAGAAGCAGCTGGAGGAGGACCTGCAGGGTCTGGACCGCGAGCCGGAGGGCTACCCGCTCAAGTACCTGAAGCCGCACTACGACACCGCCTTCGCCGCGGCCGTGCCGGCGTTGCGGGCGGCGAAGCGCAAGACGCCGGTCGACCCGGCCAAGGTGCGGGAGGCGCAGGCGGTGCTCAACGCACGTGCGCACGCCATGGCGCGCGAGCGCATTGCCGCCGATCGCGCAAAGATGGACGCGGAACCGGAGGGCGTGCCGCTTGCGCTGCTGCCGCTGGAGGAGGACGCAAAGTTTACGCAGGCCGAGAAGGAGTTCCGCGCGCTGGAGGCGGCGGAGAAGCGCAACCCGGCAGCAGCTGAGGAGGCGCTGGCGCGGATGAGCGAGCGCGGGCATGCGCTGGCGCACGAGTACCTGCAGCGCAGCCGCGGCTTCCTCGACCAGGAGCCGGAAGGCGTGCCGCTCGCCGACGTCCCGCTGGACAACGACGCGGCGTTCCGCAACTTGGAGAGAGCGCGGCTGCGGCTGCTGGCGAGCGGCGAGGCGCCGTCCTCTGCGGAGGTGCAGGCGATGGAGACGAAGCTGAACGACCGCGCACACGAGCTGGCCGCCGAGGAGAAGGCGAAGGGCCGCCGCTTTCTGCGTGACACGTCGTCCGACATCCCGCGCGAGCTGCTCGCCTTGGATAGTGACAAGACGTTCGTGGCGAAGGAGAAGGAACTGCGGGCCGCGCTGCGCAGCAGCGGTGGGGATGTGGCGTCGTCGAGCAGTGCGCCAGCGCTATGCCGCGAGCTGCAGGTGCGCGCCGACGAGGTCGGCGAGGCGCAGCTCAAGGGCGACCGCGACCGGTACCTCGACGTGCAGCCTGCTGGTGTCGACCTGTGCGACCTCCCGCTTGACACGGATGCGCAGTTCCACTCGACAGAGGTGGAGCGCGCGGTGCTGCTCGCCACGGACCCGCGCGAGAATAAGGCGAAGGCAGCGGTGCTGGAAAAGAAGCTAAACGAGCGCGCGCACGAGCTGGCGCGGCAGATCGTGGCGAACGACCGCGGCTACCTGCCGGCCGAGGTCTACGGCATCCCGATCGAGGAGCTGCCGCTGGACACGGACAACAAGTTCAAAAAGTTGGAGCGTCAGCGCCGCGCGCACAAGCGGTCACCGGCGATGAAGAAGGAGGTGCTGGCGGACGAGGAGGAGCTGCGCGCGCGGGCGAACGAGCTGGCCAACGAGGTCGTTGCGCAGGACCTGGAGTCGCTGAAGCCGAGCTACCGCGGTATCCCACGCGAGGAGCTCGGCCTGCACGCCGACGAGGAGTTCCGCGAGTTGGCGAAGAAGCGGCGGCGCTGCCGCGGCAAGGGCCGCGTGGAGGCGACGCAGATGGCGGCGCTGGAGGACGACATGGACCGCCGCGCGTGTGAGATCGCCGACGACGTGATCGAGAACGAGCGCGCCTTCCTGGATGCGGAGCCGGAGGGGATGCTCCTCGCCGACGTGCCGCTGGACAGCGACCCGACCTTTCAGCAGCTGGAGCAGGAGTACCGGCGCCGCTCCAAGGATCCGCGTGCCACGAAGCAGAACAAGGAGGTGCTGCGGGAGCTCGGCGAGGAGATGAACCGCCGTTCCCACACGCTGGCCCGCGAGGAGTTTGCGAAGCGGCGTGACTTCATGACGCAGGACCCCGAGGGCATCCCGCTGTGGGAGCTCGGCCTTGACGAGGACCCGGAGTTCAAGCAGGAGGAGATCACGCGCTACCGCAACGAGCGCACCGCCGCGCCGAAGGAGAGCGTGCGGGCCGAGACGGCGGCGCGGATGGACGAGCGGGCCGGCGAGCTGGCGCGCATCATGCTGGCCGCCGACCGCGCCTTCCTCGACCCGGAGCCGGAGGGGGTGGCGCTGGAGCTGTTGCCGCTGGACTCGGACAAGGCCTTCAGCGATCTCGCGCGTGAGCGGCGCCGGCACAAGAAGGCGCTGAAGAACGGTGCTGGCGAGCCGGAGGTGCGCGCCGTGGAGGAGCGCATGAACGTTCGCACGCACGAGATGGCGAAGGACTTCTTGGAGGCGGAGCGCGCCTTCCTCCCCCGCGAGCCGGAGGGTGTCCCGCTTGAGGACCTGCCGCTGAACGCCGACGCCCCGTTCCGTGCACTCGAGAAGGACCGGCTGCGGCTGAAGCGCGAGCCGGTCGTCAACGCCGGCCCCATCGCGGCAAAGGAGACGGAGCTGGAGGAGAGGGCCTCGGCCATCGCCCGCGAGCTGCTGCGCAAGGAGCGCGCCTTCCTCGACCCCGAGCCGCTCGGCGTACCGCTTGAGGAGCTCCCGCTGAACCACGACCCGATCCTGAACGAGGTGGAGCGCAAGCGCCGTGCCTTGCGGGCGAACCCGAAGCGCAACCACGAGGGCATTCGCGCCTGCGAGGAGCAGATGGCCGACCGCGTGAACGAGATTGCGAACGCCTTTGTGGAGAAGCAGCGCGCCTTCTTGGACCAGGAGCCGGAGGGGGTGCCGCTGCGCTACCTGCCCCTCGGCACGGACCGCGACTTCCACGAGAAGGAGCTGCTGCACCGCCGTCTGCTGCAGCGTCCGGAGAGGAACAAGACCGAGGTGGCGGAGCTGGAGAAGAAGATGAATGACCGAGTGCACACACTGGCGAGGGATCTGGTGCTGAAGGGCCGCGCCTTCCTCAACCCCGAGCCCCTCGGCGTCCCGATTGCCGATGTCCCCCTCAACGGCGACGAGGAGTTCCGCAAGATGGAGGAGCAGCGTCGCGCGCTGAAGGAGGCGGGCCGCAACCCGGCGCACGTCAAGGCCATTGAGGACAAGCTGAACGAGCGGGCGGAGGTGCTGGCGCAGAAGCTGCTGGACGGCGAGCGTGCCTTCATGGACCCCGCCCCGCTCGGCATCCCGCTGAGCGAGATCCCGCTCAACAACGACGCCCGCATGCGCACCATCGAGCGCACCCGCCGGCAACTGCGCAAGGAGGACGCCACACGCAACGCTGAGGACATCGCGGTGCTGGAGGGTGGCATGGAGGGGCGCGCGTACGAGCTGGCAGACGAGCTGCTGGCGAGCGACCGTGCCTACCTGCACCCCGAGCCGTGCGGCGTGCCACTGCGCGACCTGCCCCTGCACGCTGACCCGGCCTTCCACAGCATGGAGCTGCAACACTTTCGTGACAAGAAGCGCGGCAAGGCGGACCTGGCCCCGCTGGAGAAGAAGCTGAACGAGCGGCTGATGGAGCTGGCGGCGGATTTCATCAAGAAGGACCGCGCCTTCCTGGACCAAGAGCCGGAGGGCATCCCGCTGGAGCGGCTGCCGCTCGACGCCGACCCCGTCTTCCACGGCATGGAGCTGGAGCGACGGCAGCTGCGGCGCAGCGATGAGAGCTCGAAGAGCGTGCGCGATATCGAGCAGCGGATGAACGCCCGCGTGCACGAGCTGGCGCTGGAGATACGCGGGTGGCAGGACAGCGAGTTCCACGAGGCGAACAAGCACGTCGCGGAGGCGTGGCCACGTGTGGGAGAGCTGTACCCAGAGGGCCGCTACGAGCACTTCGAGCCGACAGCCCCCAGCTCCGACGATGTCGAGTCGGCCCCGCAGGATGCTGGCTACATGGTGCCCTTCCTCGCTGCACTGAGTCGCCACCCGGTGCTGCTGCAGCGTCTCATCGCGACGAAGGAGGCGCCGGTGAATGCACCGTACACCTTCGTTTTCTTCGACCCACACAGCAACCCAGTGTACGTCGACATCGACGACCGCGTGCCGTGCACGGCGGCCAGCGAGCCAAAGTTCGCGCAGTCGCCGTCGCACGCGTGGTGGCCGCTGCTGCTGGAGAAGGCGTACGCGAAGTTCGTGAGCGGCTACGAGCAGCTGGACAACTGCACGCCGCTGGAGACGCTGCGTGACCTGACGGGCCGCCCGGTCACACACACCCCCTTCGACCCGAAGCTGGCGGAGGCGGCCAACCTCGGCGACAGCGGCTCCGTGGAGTACTGGCAGGGTGTGGCGGAGGACCTGGGTCGCGGCGACGTCATCGTGTGCACGTCGAGCGACGCGGCCCCTGACGGCGTTCATCCCCTCTGCAGCTACGCACTGCTCGACGTCATCGTCACCCTCGCCGGCAGCACAAATCCGTCGGATGTGGTGCTGAAGTTGGAGGACTCATACCGCAGCGACGAGCCGCACTACAGCGGCCCGTTGTGCCACGACGACATCAACTGGAACGCGGAGCTCCAGCAGGTGTGCCGCTACGACCCGGCGAAGACGGACGTCCTCTACCTCCCCCTGCCCACCTTCCTGCGCAACTTCTCGAGCATGCAGACGTGCCATATCAACTGCGGCGACCGCCTCACCGCCAGCGGCAGCTGGGACAGCCGCACCAGCGGCGGTAACCCGAAGTACACGACCTTCCGCAACAACCCGATTTACCTTCTGCAGAACAACAGCAGCCGACCGGCAACGGTGCTGGTGGAGCTGCGCCACGATGCACCGCAATTTGTGGACCCGGACGGCCTGCACCACTACCCGCAGAGCGGCATTGTGCTGATGGAGCCGACGTCGACGGCGAACCCGCCAACGCCGCTCGTGACGAACAGCACGGCGCGTTTCCTGCAAAAGGGCATCATGCTGGACTCGCGCGAGGTGTGCAGTTTGATGGAGGTGCCACCGAGCAGCACGTGCTGGCTTATTCCGTACACCTCGAAGGTTGGGCAGCACGGCTCCTTTCACCTGTCCGTCTACCCGGGCTTTGCAAAGGTAACGCTGACGCCGATGCACTTCTGCGGTCTCTCTCGCACGCCGACGAACGCGACGGTGACGCTGTCGCCTGGCGAGGAGGGCCGCCGTGTAGACTTCACGGTGAGTGCGGCCTGCGAGGTGCACGTGCTGCTGCGCCAGGAGAAGATCAGCGACGCGCGGGCGGCGAGCAAGGGGGATGTGTTGGCGGACGACGACGTGGTGATGGTAGCCTTCAATGACCAGGCGATGAAGATCACCTCATCCGGCGACGCCACGAACGCGCGGGAGCACTCACTGGCCTTCCGCGCCGACAAGCCAGGCTACTACTCCCTGCTGCTCACCTCCCCCAACCCGCCGGTGTCGGGCGAGTGCCCGTGCACGGTGAGTATTTTCACTCCGAAGCGCACCACCGTGAAGTTCGTGGCCCCGCCAGTCGGCGCACGGCCGCTGCAGCAGACGCGCTTCCCGACACTGCCCAAGACGAGCAAGACGCAAGGCAATGGCGGCAACGCGGTGCGCCGCTCACGCGCGCCGTCGACCGGCCGCTCGCTGCAACGCGGTGACAGCCTGCCGCCCCTGCGCAATGGGGGCAGCCCCGGCGAGCGTGCCATCAACTCAAAGAGCACACCCGCCTCTTTCCGCAAGTAGAACTTTCTTCTTTTAATTTTTTTTTGTTTGCTTCTTATTTCGTCTCTTTTGGTCTCTTGTCTTTTTTTTCTGTTGTTGTTGTGTTCGGTGTTTTGTTGCTTCGGTTTGAGGGAATCGAAGCGGCACACCTGGAGTTGGTCAGCATTGTCTTTTCGTGTAGATCCGGCAAGTAACGGTCGCATTTTTTTTCCTCTGTTTTCTTGACGCAACCGTGCACACACACCCACGTTTTTCCTTATTGGAATATCTTGATTAGCTTAATGCGAAGCTGAGGCTGGCTTGTTGGTTGCTGTGGCAGGTGATTTGAGATGGACACTGTCCTGCAAGCGGTGCTTCATCTCAAGAGAACAAGCTCGTGGCAACGGTGGTTTGAGGGAACCGCTTTACCACGTCTTGCTCTTTGCTTCAGCGACAGTCACTCTTTGCTTTTGTTTTTTCGTCGTTTTCTTTTTCCCTGGTTGTGTGTTGTGTGGTCGCTCTTGCGTCTAAAGCTGCCTTCTAGTGCTTTTGTTTTTGACTGTGCTTTTTTTTTTTGAGTTTACACCGCGATGCGGAGTTATGGTTTCCGTCTGGTGTTTGAGGCCTATAAATGCGTACGGCAGCCTCTTTTCCGTGTGTGTTGCAATCTCTGCGTCGCTCCATCTTTCCGTTGCTGCTTTGTTTGCTGATGACCGTTTTTTGTTTGGTTGTTCTCGAATACTCTAAACCTCCGCTTCTCCGTTTTTTTTTCTCGTGGATCTCTTCTTCCGTTCTGTGTTATTTTTTTTGTTTCTTAATTGTATAACAGATTATTTTCCTTCCTGTTCCACATCGAGCTTCAGTAACTCTGCCTCCTTTTGTGTTCCTCTTTACGATGTACCATTTGTATTTAGTCCTCTTGGACTCACTATGTATATGAGCATTTCTACAGCAACAACGTAAAAGAAAAAAAGAAAACGCATTTTTTTTTGCTGATCAACGTGACAGTCTGGTTGGCAAACAAACAAACCAACAAAAGAAACCAACCGTGATGAAAGCGATACCGTTGATGCAGCTGATTGGTTCTACGCTGCAAACAGCAAGCACAACAGCAGCTTCCGCCCGCGCAGCACACCTCCTTCACTGCTGCACCTCTACGTGTTGGAGAACAGCTACCAAACATGAAGCTGACGTGGTACTATGAGCGGCTTGTTGAAAATGAAACCGCACACACCTACACACACATGCGCATTTCGAATTTGCTTCTTCTGGTTGCTTCTTCTGGTTGCTAGCTTCCGCACTGCCCTTCTTGATCTGTTTCTTCTTTTTGCACTCCACTTGGTTTCCTACTCATTGCTAGAAAAAAAAAAGAAGGATATCACACCTGCTAAGTAGGTAGTTTACGCCTGACAAATTGAACTGTGCAGACCTCAGTGCTTGTCGAAACAAAAGACACTTTTCGTCATCTTGTTTTGCACTTGCACTCTATTTGCCCTTTTCACTGTTCCAACACATACACACACACACACACACAAAACAACATTTAACAACAACTAAAAAAAAGGAAAAAAAAAGCACTATGCAGCGAGCACCAGCAGACACGGAGGTGACGGCGGCGGCCTACACCTTCCGCCAGCCTCCGCAGGGCTTCCAGAATCCCAAGTTTCGCGACCCATCGATGGCGAAAGGCAACAGCCAAAACCAAGACAGTGGCTCGCAGCGGTACGGCAACGTGATGCACGACCGCCGCGTATACCGCGGCAACACGTACGCCAGCCCCATCATGTCCACCGCGGCACGGGCGGAGATGGAGAAGCGGGAGATGATGGACACGCAGCGCCGCAAGCAAGCCTCGCAGCGGGCTGCCTCTATCAAGCGACGCAAGCAGCTGGAGTCGGCACGGCGGCACATGGCCACCCCGGACCCAGGCGACGATCGGCAGAATATCCAGATTCAGACGGAGGAGTACCTGGAGGAGCTCACGGACCGGGTGGAGCAGGTGGTGCAGGAGACGCAGACGGACCCGCTGATGGACCGGCCGGCGACGCCAAAGTACATACCGACCAAGTCCGGCCGCGACGCGGAGACGCAGATCCACGAGGGCGAGCTGTTCCGCTTCGACGAGGCGGTGGAGCCGATTCTGGAGGTGTTGGTGGGCAAAACGCTGGAGCAGGCCATGTTAGAGGTGATGCAGGAGGAGGAGCTGGAGCTGCTGCGGCAGCAGCAAATCGAGTTTGAGCAGCGCCGTAAGGAGGAGCTACTGGAGGCGCAGAAGCTGGAGTCCGCTGAGCGGCGCAAGTTCGAGGAGAAGGAGCGTCGCAAGAAGCAGGAGATGGAGCGCATTCAGCGGGAGAAGGAGACGCGCGAGAAGCTGCAGGCGCGCCAGTTCGCGAAGGCGTACATGGCGAACATGGAGAACCGCGTCTACTCGCGTCTGCAGGACGAGGGCTGGTTCGCCGACCGCGTTCTGAACGAGGTAGAGCTGGACTTCTTCCCGTGGCTGATGGGCGAGGTGGACAAGGAGCTAGAGAAGAAGAAGAAGGCACGTGCGCTGGTGGACGAGCTCATTCGCGAAGTTGTGCGCATAAACGCGATGCAGCTAGCGGAGAGTCGCGCCGCGCAGAGCCACGAATTGGAGTAACACCACCACTGGGAATGTATGTGCGTGCATCTGGTTTTTCTCTTCTCTGTTGCTTCAACTAGAGATACTGCTCATGCTGCTGCGCCGTTTACTCTGCCTGGCTTCCCCTTATGCGTCTGCTCATCTTCTCTTCTCTCCTTTTGTGTCTTCCTTTTTTCTCCCTTTCCCTTCTTTTTCCTTTCCGTGCTTGACGTTCTTCTGTGCTCGTGTGCGTGTGTGTGCCGTTAAAAAATGTATAGTATGTACCAATGCCACTGTAACCTTTTTCCTGTGTGTTTTGTCTGCAAGATCTTTTTGTTTTGTTTTGTAGGAAGGACGCAGTGTGATAGAGCGTGTGCAACCAGCGAGTAGGCAAGCAAGTAAGTTGCACATGGGCGTTGTTCGGTCGACGTCGCGTGCTGCCTTTCAACGCGGCCGTTTTCCATTTTTTTTTTCGAATGGTGCACTATAGAGGCTCTCTGTTTCCCTTTGATGTAGTCTACTTTCAACCGCTTCTCCTCGTTGACAGTGAAGGATGAACGCATGTACTCTTTGTCTTCTGTTTTCTCTGTCATGTGCTCCGTTCTACTGTTCATGCTGACTTGCTTTACACAAATTGTTTACGATAAAAAAAGAGGCATCTTTGAAGTCTCGTGTCCTGCTGGCAACAGCGCCGTCGCCGTCAAGTGCTCCATCGCGCGTGTTTGCGCACCACACTTTGTTTTTTGAAAAGACAAACGGAAACAAAATGCCGCTGGTTCACGTCTAGTGACACTGCTAGGAGAGAATCGAGCACCGGCGTCTGTGTTGCAGGTCGAGTCACACGTCATTGCCGTCTGAGCGCACCAGGCGACCACAGATCTAAAAAAAAACCCAGTATTCTCATTTTCTACTCCTCTTCTTCCCTTTTTCTGATTCTCTCCCCCCTTTCTAAACTCGTCTTCTTTCTTTTCTCTTTCTAGGTACACCTTGTGCGTTTGTGTGACCGATCAGGAAACAACAGTTGGAAGCAGACGACTGTAAATCAACATCAGCAGCAAAAAGGCATCGTCACGCTCCTTCAGAGAAGTCGACCATTTGTTGTATGGAAAACGCCGTGGTTGCTTGTCCTCACATCTGTGTTGTTTGGCAGGATAGCAGCTTTGAAGAAGACAAAAGAGCGCCGTGTTGTTGACATAGTTTTCATTCGTGTCACAGCTCCATCGTGTTTTCCGCTGATTTGCTTTCTCGACCTGGCCGCAGAGAGTTCGCTGCCAAAAGTGGAGGGGGCCGTTTTCGCAAAGCTTGTCCTTGTAACTGCAGACTGCTAGCCTGGCACATTAGATCTGCTCGTGCCTTAGATCCCGTTGTTGACAAGCATCTTGTATTTTTTTTTGTGTGACACCTTTCGCTTCTTTTTTCCTTTGTCGTCACTCTGATCGCATACATCTTTCTTGGCCTCCTCCCCCCCAGAAGGAAAAAGCAAAGAAACAATGTCCATGACAGCCGTCTCAGCGGCACTGCAGGACGCGCTGGAAAAGGGCGATGTGGTGGAGCTGGAGCAAGCGATCGTGGCGGCAGAGGACGCTTTGCACGTCTCGCTGCACAACCGCAAAGCCTCTTCCTCCTCTCTGAGCAATCTGATTGCTCGTGCAAAGGACATGTACCTCGTGCACATGGACGCCTGTCGCCCGTATGTGAAGCCGCTGCGCAAGGCGTGCAAGGAGCTGAACGAGCGCGGCATCTTCGAGGCTCTCGTGCGCGCACGCGGGGCACCGGACGAGGTGCAGCTCTGCATGTACACCGACCTGTGTAACGCCGAGTCGCTGCGACACGAGATTGTCGAGGCGCAGAAGATCGCCGTGCAGCTGCTTGACGCGACGAGCTCCGCCGACATCGACAACTTCCTTAGCGACTGCTCCTCGTTTTTGGAGGATCGCACCATCTTGGCGCTGGTGCAGAAGCGGGAGGACTTGCTACGGGAAGAGCGGCGGCGCGAGGCTGGCCGCATGACGCCACTCCGCAGTGCCTCCAGAGGCGGTCACGGGGGTAGTGGCAGCGCGATGCGCAGCTACCGCCGCGATCCGCTGGAAGATCTGGGCCGGCATGAGTGGGACGACGAAGGTGTGTCACCTGTCAGAGGCGCGCTGCGTCAGGCAAAACCACTGCGGCCCGCCCCGAGCAGCGCGAACCGTCATTTACTCGACAGTGGCAGGCGCGAGGCGGCACCGGTGGGGGACGGTGCCTCACGCAGTGCAGCCGCAGCCTCGGCGGCGTACCCGGCCATGTACGCCGCACTGGATCAGGATCCGTGACGATGGGGTGCAGCGTGCGGCGTGCGGCGGTGCGTCGCCGTGGATGCAGGCGATGGCGTCGATGCGCCTGCAGGTCTACGAGGAGGTGGCGCGGGAGGAGAGGGGCGCGCGGCAGCAGTGTGAGGCGGGGGAGGTGGCCAGTCGCGCGGGGCTGTACCGGGCAGAGATGCTCGCGCGGGTGCAGTGCTGGGCAGAAACCACGCTGATGCCCCGTGGCGCAGACGACAGCGACAGGTGCGGCGAGGACACGGACGACGCGCTAAGTGACTGCGACAGGGCGGCGCAGGTGCACGCAGCGACACGAGATGTGCCGCCTGCGGCCTCAAAGGCGGACGCCTCGTGGGTGCGCCTCCCACCCCCACCGGCTGCGGCCCCGCCGCTTTCCTCCGCCGCGCCGTCCAGCAGCCGTGCCGGAAACACTCCTACCCGGGTGTACGCCCACTCCCTCGCGGAGTACCCACTGCGAGCATCACAGCAGCCGCAGCAGCTCGTCCCGACGTCGCTGGCCCGCACACCGCGATCGGGCACAGTGGACGGTGGAGTGCGGTCGACTTCAGCCACGTCGTCCTCCATTCCTGCTGCTCCTGGCGCAGACGGCGCGATTCTCGGTGGTGCCCTGCGTGCCCGCCTAGCCGCTGCACCGCAAGGCACCGCGACGTCGTCCACACTGGCGGCAGCGGCAGCGGCTCTGCAGCACACTCCGCGCATCTCGCGCGACACGCCGAACATCTCGCCCATCAAGGAGGTGAGCACCACGAGCGGGGTGGCCTCCATGTGGGAGAACGACCCTCTCTACCACCGCGGTGGCGACGGCACGCCGCGGCCACGCGACTCCGTCGGCAGCGGCGTCGGGACTGCGTCTGTCGCCGCCGCTGCCTCGCCGACGCTGGAGCTGCGCCGCATCCAGGCCCGCCTGCGTGCGGTGCTGCAAGAGGAGGACATCCACCGTCGCGACATTGAAGGCACGGAGGACTTTGACCGCAGCGTGTTCTTGTTCCCGGTGTCGGCGCGGATTGCCATGCTGCGACGGACGGCAGCAAATCGTTTGCGCACGTACTGAGTGTCTAGAATGTGTGTGTGTGTGTGTGTGTGTGTGTGTTCGATGGTTTGGAGGAGAGAGTGGCTATCAGCACGACTGCCACTGACGTGTGGAATGCATGCGAGAGAGCGTGCTTTTGTTGCTATCGTTGTATCATTAACATTAGACTTATCTCTCTTTTTTTCCCGGGTTTTTTTTTTCTCACGCTCACGATTCTACGGTACACACACACGCAGCTGTGCAGACAATCCCTTTGATTTCCATTCGTTAAGAAAAAATTCCAACTCTGAGTAGGCAGTTTGTGACTTTCCCTGAGATCAAGAAATAGAAAGGAAAAAGAGTCGAGCGAAAGAGCTCTTCGTGAACACCAATCAATGAAGTTCTTTGCTAGGCTGATCTCTTTTTCCGTTGCCTCACAACCACTCCCTACCAGAGTTAGCGACGGACTGCCCGCCGTGACGGTGTGAACTTTTTTGTCTTCAGCCACCTCTTTCATTGCAGTGCAGCCGCGTTTTCACTGTCTCCATCTATCTATGTACTCTCTCCCGCCTCTCTTCTCCGCAGCAAGGTTGTTTGTCAGCAGTTTCCCTCTCCTCACAACAGTTTTTTTTTTCCAAGCATTCCTCTCTGCCATACACAACACTCCTTCCTTGTCACCTGTTCACATTAAAGTTTCTTCCGAGAGATCAAGAGAAAGATGTCGTGCTGCTACATTGCGGTGCGCGTTTTCGTGGTGATCTTCTCCATCGTGGCGCTGGCGCTTGCCATCGTCGGCGTCTTCGTGCCGTTCTTCTCAATGCCGGCGAACAAGCAGACGGTCGTGGATGCGTTGAATGCCACGGTCTCCAGCTCCACCTTTAACGTCACGAAGGACAGAGCGACGCTGCAGCGCTTCAGCCAACTCGCCGGCTCACCTCCGGCGAAGAGCACGATGACGCTGTGGAAGCTGAAGTACGGCTCCGCGGTGGACAACGTGACCTCGATCGACCTCCGCGACGACTACTTCGCGTGCTACACCGGGAACATGAACATCCAGGCGGCGGAGGGGATTGCGGTGGTGACCTGCGTGCTTGGCGCAGCCAACTTCATCATGTCCGCCTTCACGTTCAGCTTTTCGGCTGTGGTGAAATTCCCGCTCGCCTTGTACTTTTTCTTCTCCGCCGGCGCGGCCGCGGTGACCTTTGGCATCATGCTGCACCTCTACTTGCATGGGTGGTGTGGGGATGCCTCGCTCAAGTCCGCGTACTGGAACCTGACGCTAGGCTTTGCTTTCTACGTCGTGTCGTGCGCCTTCTCGCTCGTTGCCAGCGTGCTGACGATGTTCATAGACTAAAAGTGGGTATTTGCTTTAGACTGCTTCGGTAGGTTTTTGGTGCTTGTGTTTTGATGTATTCTTAGAGCGTTGTCGTTTTTCTTTTTTCGTTGCTGCAATCTGTGACTGTTTGCCGATCACTTGTTGAAGCTTGAGGTTGTGAGACGCGGACGCCTCTAGCGTCCCATCCTTGCTCCTTTTTTTTCCTTTCTACTGACTTTCACTTTCTTTCTTCGTGTTTTTTTTTTCTTACAGCTACCTCGCTTGTTGTTTAGCTTCCAAGTCGTGGAGCTTTTTTGCCTGCTTTTTTTTCTTTCCTTTCCTATTTAGAGAATCGCTTTTTTTACTTTAACTTTTTTTGTTTTCTGTTCATGGAATGCTATTGACACCGAGTTGTGGCGTCCTGAATACTCATGTGCAAACGACGGTGTTTTGTTTCGGGTATCAGCAAGCTTTTTTTTGTTGTTGTTGTTTTTGTTCTTCACCTTCCACGCAGCAGCCGAGCACGTAGTAGGTGAGCAAATCAGAATGAAAGGAGGCAACGACGAACAACTCATCTTCCTTTTGCTTTCGCAATGTACATAGTTCAAAGCAGTCGCGCTGAAAGAAGTGTGGGGTTTTTTCTCTTTTTTTTTGGTTTGTTTGCTTGAACCCGACGAACGCAGATTCGGTGATTGTCGTTGAAGCCATGGTGCACCTGCTCGTGTGTATGTGTGTGCGGGTCGTTGACAACACTTTTTTTTGGTTCGTCGCTGGATTCGTTTGCACTCATAAAGGAGTCGTTCCTTTTTGTTTGTTTGCTTCTTTAAGCAGATTCTTCTTCAATACCTCATTCTTTTTTTAATTTTAAGGCTTTTACTGTTTTGCAAAAGAAAAAAAGCGGCCATTCTAGCTAGCCGCCATATTGTGCAAGGAGTCGTAGCACCTCACGTGTTTCTTGTAACATGCTATGCAGCTCATCTTCCAAATCAAAAAGGCTCGCAGTCCAATGCGGCCACAGCACCACGCGAGCAGGATGATCGGTGTACGCTACGCCGGTGCGCATGTCTGTGTCCATGCACGTTATCGTGATCTGTCTCAAGTCGCCACTACGTCTTATTTCTTTGTTTGCATCTCCTCTTTCATTGCTGGCTTCTCCTTTCAAACATCGCTATTGGCCTCCAGAAGGTACAAAGAACACACACCAACGCCTAGAGCGCACCACAGCAGCTGTCTTCTCTCTCACCACGTGAACCACCACGCACCCACACGCACATAGCTTGTTGCACGGACTACATCACTTTTTCGTGGCAAAACATGTCCATCGCGAACACGCCGTGGGTGGAGAAATACCGCCCGCAGACGGTGTCCGACATCGTCGGTAACACGGAGGCCATCTCTCGCCTGCAGGTCATCGCCAAGGAGGGCAACCTGCCGAACCTTCTCCTCTGCGGCCCACCGGGCACCGGCAAGACAACGAGCATGCTGTGCCTGGCGCGTGACCTCCTCCTGCAGGGCAGTGACGCCGCTGCGCAGGACAAGAGCGGCGGCAAGGACATTCTCAAGGACGCGGTGCTCGAGCTGAACGCCAGCGATGACCGCGGCTTAGATGTGGTGCGGGAGAAGATTAAGCTCTTCGCGCAGACCAAGAAGACGCTGCCGAAGAAGTTCTTCACGACCGGCGAAGGGGCGCAGGCGGCGGAGCGCGTGGTCCACCTGCACAAGATCGTCCTTCTGGACGAGGCGGATAGCATGACGCCAGCAGCGCAACAGGCGCTGCGTCGCACCATGGAGTTGCACAGCAGCACCACCCGCTTTGCCTTTGCGTGCAACAACAGCAGCAAAATCATCGAACCGATCCAGTCTCGCTGCGCCGTGGTGCGCTTCAAAAAGCTGAGCGATGCCGACATCCTGAAGCGACTGGTGTACGTCATCCAGCAGGAGAACGTCTCCTACACGGACGATGGCCTGGAGGCGCTGCTGTACCTCGCCGAGGGTGACCTGCGCCAGGCAATGAACTCGCTGCAGGCTACGCACACGGGCTACGGGCTCGTGAATGCGGACAACGTGTTTAAGGTGTGCGATCAGCCCCATCCGGTGCTCGTGGAAAACATCATCACCGCTTGCGTGACGAAGCGTAGCATTGAGGAGGCGCACAAGGAGATGACTCGCCTGTTGAACCGCGGCTACGCGCCAGCGGACGTGATTGCGACGTTTTTTAAGGTGGTGCAGACGAACGCGCGGCTCTTCCGCAGCGAGCTGCAGCAGTTGGAGGTGCTGAAGGTGGTGGGCGAGACGACGATGCGGATTGCCGAGGGCGTGGGGACGTCGCTGCAGCTGGCTGCGATGCTGGCGCGCATGATCGCCGCGGTGGAGAACAATCAAGCATAGAAGGCGCATAGAACACACATACAACCTTGCATACATAATCTACGTAAAGGGGCGATCAATTTGTGAACAAAACAAATAAACAAGAACAAAAGACCACGTAAACAAAAGGCGATGGCTTGCGATACATGCTGCAGCAGTGCCACTGGGCACACAGGTTAGGCAAAGGTGTACTGCTCAGAAATCTCTTACTGGTTGCTTCGTGAGAGAAAAAAGGAGTGGACGTGCAAAGCAACATAACCACTTTGCCGTTAAAGCGTTGAGGGTTTTTTTTCTCTCTCTGCGTCGTGTGCTGGACACTCCCCCGGCAAAGAGAAGCAGACAACACGTTGGTGCTTCGCCATCCGAGCAATGCCTACTCGCCACACAATGGCACCTCTTCAAGTCCCATCTTTGCTTCACCTTTTTTTTTATAATCGGAATAGTCAGTGAACAACAACAAGAAGAAGAGAAGTCAGTTCATCCATTCGCAAAACAAAACAAATACAAAGGAGGGTGTGGAACAGCATCACCTCACTCCTTTTTCTGCGCTTGTCGTTCTCTTCGACGGTACTTCGGTCAGTGTATTGCCATCACCGTCCGGCTCTATTCTCTCATCCCCCCTTTGTAGCTGTTTTATCATGACTAGCAAACCAAACAACCTCGGCGGCAAGCTTGACCCGGTCGACGTGGTGGCGCTGAGTGCCGCCTACGAGCCGGAGGAGCTGCTTGGTGAGGGGACCTACGGCGTGGTGTTCCGCGCACGCAACAAGGCCACTGGTGCGAAGTACGCCATCAAGAAGCTGCGTCTCGATGGCTTCTCGGAGGGCGTGCCGGCCACGACGATTCGCGAGGTGACGCTCCTGCACGACCTCAACGACAACCCAAATGTGGTGCGCCTCCTCGACGTGGTGTGCAGCGAGCACCGCGTCTACCTCGTCTTTGAGCTGCTGGACGAGGACCTGCGTGCGTTCATCAAGCGCTACCGCCCCGTGCACGGCGCGAAGCCGACGAACGGCACCGCCGTGCCGCTCAACTTTGTCCGCGACTTCACCCGGCAGATGCTTTATGCGCTGTGGACGTGCCACAACAACCGCATCATCCACCGAGACCTGAAGCCCGGCAACATCCTCGTCGCCAACTACAAGGACAAGAAGAGCGGGGAGACGAAGTTTTACGTGAAGCTGGCGGACTTTGGCCTCGCCCGGACCTTTGAGATGTCGGTGCAGACGTACACGCACGAGGTGATGACGCTCTGGTACCGTTCACCCGAGATTATCCTGGGCGAGCGGCACTACACCCCCGCCGCGGACGTGTGGTCGGTGGGCTGCATCGTGGCGGAGATGATTCTCGGCTACTCCCTCTTCCGTGGCGAGAACTCGCGCGATCAGCTGGACAAGGTCTTCTACGTGGTGGGGACGCCAACGGAGCAGACGTGGCCTGGTGTGACGAAGCTGCCGGGCTACGACCGCAACTTCAAGGTTTACCATGTTGCCCCGCTGCCGACGCGGTTGCGCGACTACGACGAGAAGGCGGTGGAGTTTATTGCCTACCTGCTTGTCACGAACCCGAAGCTGCGGCCAACGATTCCCGAGATCCTGAAGCACCCGTTCTTGCAGATGGAGGAGTAAAGCGGCCCTTCTCTCCCTTTTCTTTCGTTGCTGTTGTTTTCCCCCAGCCTGGCTGAACGTTAGTGTAATACGCTTTAGTGTGCGAGGCAGCTGTACAGTTGCGTCTGTGATTTGTTTCTTGCGTCCCTTTTCTCCCTGTTTGCGTTCTAAGAATCTCTTTATGATGACTCACGAATACCCTGTCGTGATTTCTCCTCCTCCAAGTTGCTGAACACACACACTCTTCGTTTATTCTTCTACGTAGCTGTGAAAAATAGCTTGCTTACTGCGCTGAGGTGTATGACGTCTTTCAGGTCCATCAAGAAGGCTGAAAAAGGTTGACCTGTACTAGCTTACGCATCGCTGATCTTGAGTGTATCGTTGCTCATGGTCGTTGCTGAGTCTTCCTCCCTTTCTCTTTTCTTTCGTAGTTTTGTAGTTTCTCTTGTAGTTCACTGACCACGTTGCTTTCTTCCTTTCGTTGGATGAAACTGGAGAGAGCTGCTATGAAAAGGATCATTTGGGTGGCTTCTGTTTGCAAGCTCGCAGCCCGCTCCAAGACCTACCGCTGCGCTTTCAGCTCTCCTCGCACTTCTCCTTTTCTCCTCGTTTTCTTCTCTGTTTTCGCTTCACTCGCTCGCAGAAGCGTACAACACTTTTCTACACTTCTCAAGGAGGGAGCCGCGGACTGTCCTGTGCGTCCGAGCTGCTAGGTTTTACAAACTGCAGCACGGAGTGCATCAACAGTACTAGTTTCTCTTTTTATCTCTCACTTACATTCAAGTATTGAGACTTTGAGTGTGCTGGCGCATTTATACACAAAACTGGACACTTGACGGCTTCATTACTGACTTGCTTTTCCTATAACCCAACGCACCCACACACCCACACACACACAGGTCAATAATCACACTGTTGATTCTACAGTTGTTCGCAACATCAGAAGGCAGATGGAGGGTCCGGTACTGAAACTGAATGAGATGGGTGGGACGGTCTCTGAGCCCGCGGCGTCTTCGTCGCAGTCGACCACCGTCGCGACAACACCGGCGTCGCCGATGGCGGCGCCTGAGGCGTACGAGAACATCTGTGGCATCTGCTTCACCGAGATCCACCCCGTGGACAACCCACGCGGCCGCCTCAACTCATGCAACCATCTCTTCTGCTCTTACTGCATCAAGGAGTGGGCGAAGAACACGAACGTGTGCCCCTCCTGCAAGGCCCGCTTTACCCGCATCTACACGCTCAACGCGACGACGCAGCAGGAGGAGGAGACGAAGGTGCGGCGGCGCAACTACAAGGCGTGGGAGCTGACGTACTACGACGACGGCAGCGAGGATGAGGAGGAGTGGGAGGACACCGCACCGCTCCGCTCCGACTCGCAGGAGCAGGTGGTGTGCGACATCTGCCAGCAGTCCCACAATGCGGCGCGGATGATCTTCTGCGATCGCCGTCAGTGCCCCTACGCAGCGCACCTCGACTGCCTCGGACTGGCGGAGCGGCCGGTCACGTTTCTCTGCCCACCGTGCGCGCAGCTGCGGGAACAAGAAGACAAAGCAGCAGACACGGAGGAGAGCATTGCAGACACCGCAATGAGTCCAGCGATAGAGCAACCACCACCACCGCCACCGCTGCAGCAGCAGCCTTCCCCCGTGGCAGCTTCTGCTCCTGCCACTGCTCAACGCCGCACGACCCGCCGTACACCGACGACGGCGCCTGCCACGGCGAGAACAGCTGCCATGACCGCAGCGCACCGCGCCAACGCACGCCGGGTGACAACAGCAAACAGCAGCAATCTCCCACGTGCACAGGCGAACGCTGACCCGCTGATTTCCCGCGCGTTGCACGGTGGCAGTCGCAGTTACAGCAGCTCGTCTTCTTCTTCCTCATCGTCGTCCTCACCAGCGCCCTTCCGTCGCACCAGCACCTCTTCGACGCCCACAGCACCGCCCGTCGTCGTCCCGCGTCAGCCGGTGGACTTTTCGAAGCCGCACATCCCTCCACTTCCATCCGTCGCCACTACCACGCAGGGCAGTCGGCGGCACCACCCATCCATGACGGCCCCGACGGCTGCCAACGCGATGAGCAGCAGCGGCGGTGACGTGGAGGACGACTACTATTTCCTCTCCCCGACCTCCCACGCTGTGGCGGCCACGATTGAGCTCGCCAGGACGAAGGCGAGCCGCGCCGCAGAGGCGCAGACGCGCCGGCAGCGCGAGCGGGCGAGGACGGAGCGGCTGGAGAGTGCCTATGGCGTCCGGCCGGGCCACGCGCGCCTCGAGGTCAACCGCAAACGGCCGCAGAGTGCCATCGCGGAGGAGTTCACGGCGGAGCTGGAGGCGGCGGAGCAGGCCTTCGTCGACCCGCAGCAGCGTCGTGTGATGGAGGAGCGCATGGTGCGGCGCTGGGCAGCGGACATCTTGCCGGTGCTGCGCCGCCGCCGCTACATCGATGGCGACACCGCGACGTCGGAGGCGGAGATGTGGACGCAGGCGACGGCGCAGGCGCGGAAGATGGTGCGCGAAAAGCTCGACGCGAAGGGTGCGTCGCTGCGGCAACGGCGGGAGCAGCTCGTGCGTGCGCAGGCAAATCGTGAAGCGGCTGCACTGGCAAAGCTGGCCCGCATCATCGCCCAGCACCGCGAGCGGAAGCAGCAAAACGCACCGGCTGCTTGAGGCAGCCGGCACACGGTGCAAAAAAAAAAAAGGGTAGCTGCTGCATCGAAGTTTTTTTTACTTGTTTTACGAGTGCTCGTCTTGGCAACGCTTGCGTTTACACGCCAGCCTATACAACTATTTACATTTCCCCTGTTCAGCTTCATTTTTTTTGTTATATTACCGTGCAAGCACACACACACACACAAAACACACACGCACACACAAAGAACTGATAGTTGATTTAACTACCTTTGAACGCGCTCTATAGTTTTGTCACTGTTTAGAAATGAAGAGAGGTTATGGTCGATAGCGGTCGTAGTTCTCACTACGATAAACCTAAAATCACACGTCCCCTCTTCTTCCCTGTTGTTTCTCGCTCGTCTGTAAGATATAGTCGTCTCCGTCACCTAAAACAAAGAAGCGCAACCACACACACACGTGCACGTACAACAGAATCGAGTATCAGCAAAAAACGCACGTAATTTATGAGTGTTGGTGTCATTGGCTACCAGTAGCGAGAAATAAACGAAAAGAAGAGTTCCTTTCGAATTGCCCCTTTGCCAGACGTGTGCACTACGTTTTGCCACGGAATAGTCGGTGCATTCCCTATCATGACCTCCTCCCCCTCCCAGGCATTGAGCTCGTCACGTGTCATTTCGCACGAGCGGGTGCTGCGGTGCGTGTACGAGTTTCTCGATGAGAATGGATACCAGCAGTCGCTTCGTGCGCTGCAGGCGGAGTCGAAGATTCCATACAACGTCATTCACGTCGCACAAGACGGCCGCGCAGAAGCACCGGCGCAGGATCACAACACCACGACGAGCCGGCGGGGCAACAGCAAGGAGTTCGCGCCGGCCTCGGAACGTGGTCTGGAGGCGGCGGTGATGGAGGGGAGTTGGGCAGAGGTGCTGCACGTCTACGTTGATGGGTTGCTCCTTCCCGAGGAGGTCAAGGCGACGCTCTACGAGATCATTTTGGAAGAGATGGTCGACCTGCACGGCCTCATCCCTGCTGCCCGCTCGCTGCTCCTCAACGCACCGGCGTTTCAGCTGATGAAGGTGGACACGCCGGCCCGCTACATCCGACTGGAGAAGATGATTGAGCAGGGGCAGCGCAACGCACACGAAGGCGGCAGCAGCAGCACCACCACCACTGCGCACCGACGCGTCACACCAGAGATGCGGCAGCGCCGCACCGCATTGCTGCAGCAACTGAAGACGGCCATCCGCTTCAGCGCCGACGCGCCGGTCGGCCGCTTAGCCGCCGCGCTCGCGCGAGCTGCCGTCGCCGGAGGCGGTGCAAGCAGCGGCGGCACCGCCTCGAGCGCTGTTCAGCTGGCTGCGCCAGAGCCGTCGCAGGTGTCGCGCAAGCGCGATCGCGACGCAGCGACGCTGCCCGGCGACGACGCTGCCTGGGCGGACACGTTTCTTCAGTACCCGCTGACGGCCCCGAAGGATGTGCGGCGCCGACTTTCCTCCTACGCTGGACAGCAGGCTGCCTGCTGCTGCGCGCCGCTGCTGCTCGACGAGCACAAGCTGCTGCTGGTCGGCCGCGCGGATGGCGTGGTGGATGTGGTGAGTGTGGAGAGCGGCGAGGCAACCGGCAGCTCGCTGCGGCACACCGAAGGGGTGCTGACCTTCGCGCGGGACGGCACTGATGGGGCAGAGCCGAGCCCAGACTGGATCGCTGTGGGCTACCGGGACGGGTGGGTGAAGGTGTACAACCTGGAGAGCCGCAAGCTGGTGCGGCGCTTTGAGAAGGCGCACGCGACTGGCATCACGGCGCTCTTCTTCACCGGGCCGCGGAGCGTGGAAGGGCTGTCGCGGCACCACTCGCTGCTCGTCTCCGGTGCCTTCGACGGCGCGATACGCGTGCTGGACATCGCAGCTGGCACGGCAGTCTGCACGGTAGCGAACAGCCACGCCAGCGCCTTCGTGCACGCGCTCCTGCCCCTCACCAACGCCGACCGCAGCAGCGGCGACGCGACGCGTTTCTGCTTTGTGAGCAGCGGCAACGACGGAACGTTGGCGGTGTGGCGGCTGGAGGACGGCCGTGGCGGGGAGCGAGACACCGGCGTCGCGGTGCACCGGGTGCAAGAGGCCGTGCCGCTGGGCCAGCTTCATAGTGAGCTGCGCGACGCTGTCCCGACGCTGCTGTACAGCCTTCAGCTGTCGACGCATGCGAGGGATGGTGGTGCGTCCCACAGCGACGGCGGCTCTCCCTCGACTGCGACTTCCAAGGGGCGGGTGTTGGCCACGCAGGACGTCCTCGTCCTCACCCGCACCGGCCGTGCCGCCGTCTGCCGCGTGTCGGTGCAGGACGAAGGCAGCAGCAGCGACTACTTCGTCCACGAGCTGCAGGTGCTCTGTCTCATCGTCACGGCCCACCCCCTGCGCTCCGCCTTCCCGCACGTCCACCGTGTCGTGTCGCTCTCCGTGCCGCTGCTGTCTCTCTACGCGGCGGATAGCGAGGGCACCGTGAGCCTACACAACATTGAGATGAAGTGGTGCAACGCAGCGCAGTGGGCTGAGTTTGGCGGCTGCGTGAAGGTGACCGAGGCGGCGGACCAGAGCTCCGTGGTGATTGTGGAGGTCGGGAAGGCGGTGAAGGACCTGCACGTCACTTGTGTCTGGCCTGCCGCGCAGCATCAGCCGGCCAACGTCATCGCCTACGGGCCGTCGCTGTCCGCAGTGTACGATGTTTGGTGAACGCCGTGCACAGTGACACGCGACTCCGTGGGCTTGCTAACCTGCACATGCGTGTGCGTGTGTCGGGGCGTCAAGGGGGAATTGCAAAGGACACGTTCTTTCAGACGACGTGCTGTTGACCATCACCTTGTTGCCTGCATAAGGGCATTTTCGCTTTAGTGGCAGTTAAATCGGATGCATCTCTTTTTTTTTTGAGAGATTGGATAAGGACGCGCAAGATGCTCACAAGTGGACACATTAAAAAGAGAGCCCAGTCGACTACCGTTGAGGGCGTGCAACAGAAAGACATGATGACGTCGTCTCTTCTCAGCGCGGACAACCGCATCGCTTCATTGTCATTACTGAAAAGCACGCATTTGTTGGTTTCTCTATGTCAGCAGACTCTCCCAAGCTCTACATCTCGCCTCTCTGTCTTTTAGCGTCATTCACGACAACGAGCATCAGGTACCTTTAATAAACGTAACAGTAGAGGTGTTCCACCACACGGCCACTCTATATTCGGCGCACAACATGAGCGACAAGTACCTCCGCAATGAGCAACAGCAGCTTCTCAACTCCATCGGCACGGAGGTGTGTTGGGGCTGGTCGCCGGCAGTCGACTATACCGCGCTGCTCGCAGGGCGTCCGCGCAGCGCGACGAAGATGAACACCGATTCAGTGAAAGGGGCCAGAACAGCGACACGCCACAGTCCAGCACCGGCAAGTGTTGCCGCACCGGAGCCTGTGCAGGAGAACCCGCCAAAGACGAAAGAGGAGCTTGGCTTTGAGGCACTCCTCGCGCAGGTACGCAGCCGCAAGGCGGAAGCCTCCGCACCACCGCACCCAATGCAGAACGAGGGGACGACCTCTACAGAAAAGACGGTGCACAGTGCCGCATCCGGCAGCGGCGCAGCGGACGGCGACGCCGACAGCGACGTGCACATTCTTCTGGCGGGTGCCTGCGACATTCGCCACATCCTCCGCACCCTCTCCTCATTGCGCGCAGTCCAGGCGCAGTCGACGGCACCGCCTCCGACCTACCACTTCTACCTTTACGAGCCGAACTTGCGGCTGCACTGCCGGCACCTCTTCTTCCTGCAGTGGCTGCTGGACAGCATGTTTGCCCTCGAGGAGCTCGAAGAGCGGGTGCTCATGTTCCTCGACGTCTACGGCAACGCTGTCATGCGTGAGATCACGGCGGCGCAGGTGCGCAACGTTGTGCAGCGTCTCCGCAGGGCGATGGAGGACGACACCTCGCCGCTGCAGAAGGTCGTCTCCTTCAGCGAGATGAAGTACAAGGAGCGCGACTTCGTGGAGAGTCAGCTGGCGCACTGGAACCGCGACGCTTCCGTCGTCGACATCGCGGCGCAGTGGACGCAGCGGGTGCGGCAGGAGATGGCGGAGCGCTACGACAACCGCGACAACATCATCGACTGGGACTTCGTCTTCCACCTCACGGAGTACACGAACCTGCTCAAGTTCCCCGAGTACCGCACGTGGCGCAACACCGGCGTCGCCTTCGACACGAGTCACATCAACCCTCGCCGCGGCTTTACCTACGACTACAAGGTGCCGAACAAGACGCTCTGCTTCTTCTCCCGTGCGGGGCGTGGCAGCTACACCGGAGACATCAAAAACGGCCCCTTCTTCACATTCGGCGCGCTGACCGACAACGCGCACATCCGCCACCGCACGACGGATGGGACGTGCAAGTACGGCAACGGCGTCGTCTCGCTGCACAACGTCCGGGCGTGGCTCTACACGTTGATGACGGGTCTGCCGTGGCCGTGGGCCGACCACGCCTTTGCCTGGGACGACGCAAAAAACTACAACTACCTCCCACCTGGTACGCCGAGCGGCGTGGCCTACGCGGCGGCGCTGCCGCAGGTGCGCGTCCACATCCTCGGCCTCGACTGGGATCGCTTTGTGCTGCACTGCACCGAAGGCAGGGTACCGCGCATGGATGCCGCCTTCTTTGGTACGTCGTGCACGCAGTTCATGACAAAGGACGTCTTCCAGCGCGTCATGCGCGCGGGCGGTGGAGTAGTGGTGGCAGAGACGGCGAAGTTCATCGTGGACGCCGAGGACGTGGCGAAGGACGCGTACGTGGCGAAGCTGGAAGCGCTGGCGAAAGACGGCGGGTGGACACGGAATAATGAGTTGACGGGGTTGCTGCACAAGGGCACGCCGGAGCCGCGTCCATCGCAGGGATCCTCCACGGACGCGCAGAAGGTGTCGGAGAACCGCTACGCGCAGCCATCCCTGCTCGCTTTCACGCCTTCATCAAAGTGACTAGGAGGGGGTGCACTACTGTATCTTGCGAATAGGGACGTCGACGCAGCGTCGAGTGATGTAAACTAGGCAATCGTATTCCTTTATAAAGAGCTGTCAGCTCCTCCTATTCTTTCATCCAGAAAAAAAAACAAAAATGTCAAAACTCTTTATCGATGCTAGCTGTGTGCAGTAAGAACAAACGAATCGATCCCGTCTCTAGAAGGAGGGAACGTTGAGAAGCTCAAGGTTCTTCACTTCCTACTCTCTGCGTGGTGTTTGTGCGGTCCGCACAGAAACCCATCAGCCACCTCACAAGTAGATCCGTCTCTTTGTCGTTCTATACGAACGCTACTTTTTCCCATTTCCATTCCTTGCCCTTGCTGCAAAGCTAAGAAGCGCCTAGACGCATTCTGCACACGCACACATTTGGTACGATCAGGTTCGATACCGTTCTTTGTAAGTGTAAAGCACCGACTGAGATTTGTTGCGGCGGTGACGCTGCATTTGCTTCGCTCCGCGTTGAACTGAGCAGCTAGTTGTCGGTTTTTTTTTTTTACATCACTTTGATCCGTAGAGAATTGCTCTGTCCAGAGTCGCTGACATAGAGGTTCCATCTGTCCTGGTGGATAAAGAGAATTACATAGACGCACACGCACACAAGTACGTTTCCAGCCGCTTAGTCCACACCTTGACTGCTGCATTAGTTCTCTTTTCGTGTTGCTTTATACAAGAGACGAGACTTCGAACAACACCAGCAAAGAAAGGAAAAAAGGGTGGTTCTTTTACAACGTTAGCTGACAAACAGGAAATATTTATCAACTACTCAGAATTCCCACTGTTCAACGCGCAATGCCAGCCGAGAAAAAGCCGGCGTTGGATGCGCTGTCGCGCTCCCCCAGCGACTCCGTCGACTTGGCGGAGTTTCTCGCTGCCAACCAGATGCGCTCGCCGGGCTGGCTGGACGCCGTGAACCGTGTTGCCTCACCGCACGGACACCCCGCCTCCGCCGCGAGCGCCAGCGCCATGACCTCGACAAACGCAAATGCGAACCAAAACAACAGCAACACCCTCGCCACCACGCAGAACGGCGGCAGCACCTTGAATGAGCACACACCGTCGACGAGTCGCTACCCGGCCGATGCAACCGCCATGGGCAGTCCAATCCCCGTGGACACGGACGACTCGGATGCGAACATTCAAAATCTTATTGCGCGTCTCGGCACCCGTGACGGCGGTCGGCCAGACAACACAGCCGCAACGATGCCCGCCACAGCAGCGGATGAGATTCGAGTTGGCCCGCAGCACCGCATGGCGCCGCCACCCTCGCCAACGCCGGCCGCATCAGCACCGCGGGCGGCACCACCGCCGTCGCCGCGGCCCATCGCCGGTGCACCGGTGCCAAACCCGCCAGCCCGCGCGACGGCGGACACGGCGAAGAGTAGCACCTGCAGCCTCTATGCCGGCGGCGCGAGTGCGCTGGGTGGACGCTCCGCCCTCGCCTCCGCGCACGCCTCATCGTCGCGCATGTCGGGCTCGGCGACTGGCTTCCAGAACTCGCCGTTTGGCGGCAGTCACAACGTCACCGGCAGTGCAGCGGAGCAGACGACGACGCTGCTGCGGCACAGTGAGTTGCGCGACACGACGGGTGCGACCGACACGACGCCGCCGCCGACAACGTACTCCTCTGCGCTGATGCAGGCGCTGTCCCGCACGGAGGGAGCGGCGGTGCTGACGAGTCAGTGGACGTCCAGTGCCCACCCCTCCCGCACCTACACCACCACCCACCACGGCGACGGCGAGGATGGGGCGGAGGGTGACATGGACGGCTTCATGTCGGACGACAGCAGCTCCGCCTACCCGCCTGACATCTACGAGGAGGCGATGCGGGCAAAGGTGGCGAAGCAGCAGTGGATGGCGCTGGAGCGGGCACGGCAGGAGGTGCTGGAGGAAGCGCGACGCCGCCGTGACTGCCCGTTCGCGCCACAAGTCTCCCCGTATGCAGCACGGCTGCGCCGGCCATCCTCGCTCCGCCCGGAGAACCGCGTGCAGTCAGAGACGATCCGCCGCAAACAGTGGCTCGCGAAGAAGCAGCAGCAGGAGGTGGAGCGAGAGCTGCGGGAGTGCACCTTCCGCCCACTGACGGTGCGTGCGGCGCAGCTCGACCCGGCGGCTCTCGCCCCTGCTGGTCCGGCCGTCTTTCACACGTTGTATGCGGAGGCCGAGGATCGCCGAGCCTTCGAGATGGAGGTGAAGCCGCAGCTGGTGCAGCAGATGGAGGGCCGCATGCAGCCGTCGCCGATGCGGTCCGCGCAGCTGGCAGAGGTGGTGGAGCGGCTGTGTGCGCGTGGGGTGGTGCGTGCGCCGTCGGAGGCAGCGCCGCGTGCAGACGAGGGCGAAGGGGGAGGTGCGCGGCAGGCGCAGGGAGAGGCCGAGGCAGTGTCTAGCCAAGGACCCTACACCACCACGAGCTCCACCGAGGCGGCGGCGGCTCCCGCTACCGCTGCTGCCACGGCGCACCATCAGCCACTTCTCTCGGCGGTGTCGCAGCGCATTGTTGCCGCCCAGGCCGCCGCCGGCGAGCGCGACCCTGACATTGTGCGCCATCTCTACCGCCAGGCGGAGCGCGATGCCCTGAAGGACCAGCTGCGGCTGGAGATGAACGAGGAGAAGGAGCGCGTGGCGCGGGCGGAGCAAGCGATGGTGCTCGCCAAGGACCGCCGCCGTCTGCAGCAGGACTACTACCGCTCCGTCCTCGCGGCGAAGTACCGTGCACTGTCCAAGTACGTGTGCGACACACAGCGCACGTCCTACCGCGCAACGGCGCCGCAGTCGATCGCGCTTCTCGCGCGTGCTGCCTTCGACCTGCTGAGCACCGAGGAGACGGAGGAGCTGCTGAGCGCGGTGGAGCACTGTGGGCAGCACAAGCTCCGCGAGGCCGAGTTCGTCGCCGTGGTCTTCCGCTTCTTCGCCGAGCAGGCAGTGGCGCCGGCGAGCGCAGCGCTGCTCACAAGACCACCGCCAGCCGCCGCCGTCGTCGTGGGCAGCGGGGCGGCGGTGAACGCCAAGCGAGCCGGCAGCGCTCCACGCACCGGTGGCTACAGCGGCAGTAGCGCCGACGGCTCCCCGCTGAGTCTGCCGAAGGTAAAGCGTGAGAAGCCCGACATGGAGCTCATCGCGCAGATCCGCGAGAGCCGTGCGCAGGCACTGGAGGAGTGGAAGAAGGAGCACGAACGCCAGCGCGCGGTGGCGGCGGGCGTCGCCACCGACGACAACCACTCCTTCCAACCCGCGCCGCGGCGGCTGATCCCGTACGAGTGTCGGCCGGACGTAGCGGTGCCGGTGAAGATGACGAAGGCCGAAGCGCTGCGGCGAGCCTACATCGCCTCCCGCCATCTCGAGACCGGCGCGCAGCCGGTGGTGCCGTCAGCCGCGCCAACGACCGCCACTGCAGCGGCGTCCATCGCCAGCACGGCTGCCACAGAGCAGGCCTCCACGGCCCGCGAGCTCTTCTCGCGTCTCGCCACCTCAGAGGGCATCCGCAGCGAGCAGCCGCGTGCGCGGTCACGCAGTGCGGCGTCGGCAGCGGCGGTGCCGGCTTCCGTGCAGCGCGAGGGCAGTGCGGCCGGCACGAGCACCGCGGCCGCCGCCCACCGGCCATCGCGTGCGACGTCTGCTGGGCCACGCGGGCCGTCCTACTCGCCACCGCCGCAGCTAGATCATCCGGCTTCCTCTCCGGCTGTCGCGAAGCCGACAAACGCAACGGTGATGAGGACGGCGACTGCGAGCTCCTACCGTGCAAGTTTACCTGGCGCGAGCGTGGCAGCGATGCAGCAGCGGACGCGGCCCCAGCAACCCCTCTCGCCATCTCCGGCTGTGCACAGTGCCACAGAGAGTCCACCGACAGATGTGAAGCCCGCCGCACCTCCGGCAACCGCAGCTCGTGTCAGTCAACCCGCGGTGCCAGCGTCGTCGCTGGTGGCGCAGATCATGCAGAGCACCCCGGAGGAGCGTGCGCGACTCGGGCGGGAGCTGCTGCTACGCCAGCTGCGTGAACACCAGCGTCGACGAGTCACTTGAAAGACACCCGCAACGGACAAGTGGAGGTCGTCCTGGTGGCTGCCGTTGGAGCTCTGAAGGGCAAGGCGTTACAAAAAGAAAAAGACAACGGCAGCGATCGCTGACTAGAAACACTACATACAGCAATGGTGACTTGTGTCGCCTCTCATAAAGGAAGAAGCATCTGCACATTTCATAGAAGTTATGCTCTTTTTTTTTTAGATTCATAAACCTATTTTCCGAAGGCTATCGAGTACCGGTTGCGCAAAAAAGTACAGAACCACTCTGTTCGTCATGCTTGCTGTGGAAAGAAAGCGTGAGGTTTCTAAAACAGCAGCATACGATGTTCACGATGACTAGATGCACGAAGAAGTAGTGAAAGCGTGCTGCTTGATGCCTGACGCCAAAGGACCGCTTATCTCTTGAGAGCGGATGCTTTGGTTTGCTTGTAGCGTCGCGCTTTGCACAACCGTCCCTCCTGACCTCTCATGGCTTTCCTTGTTTCTATTCTCTCTTCTTTTTTTCTTTTGTCGCCGCAGAGCACCTTCCAGTGACTGCTTTCACAGGTCACAGTCACGCAAAAAGACCGCAGCAGACCAAACATCCCACACCTTGAGCTGTTGCGTGCCTCCACACCTCACTACGCAGTTGTACAACGCCGGAGGAAAAAAAAAACCACCAAAAACAGAGAAGGACAAAAACACCCCAGACGGAGGGAGACGCACCATGAGCACGCAGCGACACCTCCCCGCCATCTCCGGCTCCAAACGAGGGCAGTCGCCGTCGAGCGACAACAAAGCCGCCAAGGCCGCCGCGGACGACTATGCACTCTGCCAGGAGTACAACAGCTACATCGTGCAGCTCCGTGGCCTGCTGGAGGAAACAACGGGGCAGCCCCCGGCGGGCGTGAGTTCCGCCGAGGTCGAGCGGCGCATCGCCCTCATCCAGTCCGCTCTCGATGAGGTGGAGCAGCGCGGCGCTGACGCACGCTGGCGCATCGAGCTGCGTCACAACCAGCGCTTCCTCGACACCTATGCCCGCCGCATCCAGGCCGAGGCGGAGGCGGAGCAGAAGCGGCAGTACGCCGAGAAGCAGCGCCGGGCCCAGGTGGAGGAGATGCGCAGCGTGCAGGTGGCCTACTACAAGGATCGCAACGACCGCACCGACGCCAAGGCGCTGCAGTGCCGCACACACAACGAGAAGGCGCAGGAGGAAACGGTGGAGCGGGCTGGCACGAATGAGGAGCGGCGGACGCGCAACTTGACCAACCTGGCGGCGGAGCGGCAGCGGCGGCAGCGCGAGCTGCACGACCGCGAGCAGGCGAAGCAGAACTACGCGCGGCAGGTGCGGGAGCGGCGGGCGATGCAGGCTGCGCGAGAGCAGGAGGAGAAGGCGCGCCAAGCTGAGGTGCGTCGGCAGGAGATGGAGGTGAAGCTCATGGCGATCCGCGAGGCAAAGAAGAGCAAGTGGAGCGCCAAAAAAGAGGCGAGCCGCGCCAAGTCGGAGGTGGTGTGGGAGAACGGAGAGGCGATCCTCGAGACGGTCCGCAAGGACCACAACAAGCTCGTCGAGGAGCTGAACCAGCGCCAGAAGCAGCAGGCGGACCGGTACGCGGAGGGGAGGGCGGAGCAGGAGTCCTATCTGCGTCAACGCGCACAATACCGGGCAACGCTGCAGGAGCGGCAGCAGGCGTCCCTGCGCAAGCTGGTGGACCAGCGCCTGTCCCGCGGAACGGAGATCGTCAAGGAGGCGGAGGAGAAGCGCGAGAAGGCCGAGGCGGCGAAGGAGCGGCAGGCAACGCAGTACGTCGAGGCGGGCAAGGAGCTCGACGAGGACATCGCGCGGCACCAGGAGCGCGCACGTCAGCTGCAGGAGCAGCGGTACAACGACTCGCTGCGTCAGAACTACCGCCGCTGGAACCACCGTGCGGCGCGCATCATGGAGGAGCTGCAGGAGGCGCTGCAGGCCGACGACAGTCAGGCAGTCCAGTCACCGCAGGGCAGCTCCGCCTACCGCGATACACCCGCGGCGGGTGCGACGAGTCCTGTCGATAATGCGAGTAGACTGGCCGCGCTGCCTTCCCCACAGGACTTCGCAGTGTAAGTGCTGCCTTGTGCAACGTCCTCCTCGACAGGGGTGCCTTGCTGGACGCCGGTGCGTTGAAGTACATTTCTTTGTTGGCCTCCTTTTTAGGTCACTTCATCTACGTATTTTTTGTTAGGGGGTTTTTCTACACACACACTAACTTCCCATTGATGTCTGTTACCCACAATACCACACTTGCGCACACACACGAACGCACAGGCATTTGGACACTGTTGTCTTGCCAAGCCGTTTTAATTGTTTTTCCTGCTCCGCATCGGCAGGGGCATCGGCGTCTGCTTCCCTTTATGTCTCTTTCCTCTTTTCTTCTGGCGTTGCAGGTGAATACAAACCTGCGTGCTTTTTTTTTTGTTTTCTCTTGCAGGTGTTGTAGCTGTTTGACCCGTGGTCTCCGTATCACGTGTCCTTTTTTTTCCTCCCGTTTTACAGTAGATGTATATATGATATTGTACAAGTATTCCTTTTCCTTGTTTGTGAGCTGCCATTCCATCCGCAGATGGCACTTAATCACCATCACCACCACAACAAAAGAAGTGCAATTACATGATTAAAAAAAAAAGCGATTCGCGACGGACGATGGCGCTTGTGCTGATCGTGTTACGTCACTTCTATCGTTCTCCACTTGAATGACAAACGGGCAATGTGCAATCGGACGTTTCCGCCAGAACGAGTGGAGCTCAGGTGTGGATTGCTACAGAAGCTTGAATGCCGTGTGCAGGCAAGGAGACGCAACGAGTTGATCGATAGCGCAACTGCCCGTGCGTCATGCGAGGGACGTCTCTATTTCTGATGCCAAGCACAGCCGTCTAGACTTTGCTTGTTGAATGGGTGCCGAGCTCGACTCTCTCTCTCTCTCTCCGTTACTTTTTTCCTTTTCTAGATCAAATGCCTTTTACTTTGCCAAAAGCAAGAGCTTCTCTAGCGTTGACTTCGAGGTTTGCAAACCCACATGTAGATTAGCGCTGCAACAGGCAACGCGTTCGCCGCAGGAACAAAAAATATCTTTTTTTTTGTCGTAGGATCCAAAGCAACGCTCTATACGCAGCTACACGTTCCGTTGTGATAGAGGCACATGGCTTTGTAGTTCCGCGTACATAGCACGGTCGTTTATCGTTTCGTTTCTCACCTACACACACACACACACCTCAAGAAAGTCATGCCGCGGGGCAAGACGCAGACGACCCACGGAGCAACTGGCGGTGTTACTGGTGGCGGTGCGACAGCAGGGCCGTCCACGCAAGTCCGCACCACACATCCTCCCTTGTTCTCCACAGCGGCACCATCGTCATCATCC
>AUXI01000137.1:0-39429 GCA_000482105.1 Crithidia acanthocephali | reverse complement strand
TCTCTCTCTCTCTCTCTCTCTCCTTTTTTTTTTCCGACTGTCTGACTGCTCTTTAGACAAGTCAAAGTATTAAAGCCAACGTATGAGGAGTCTTTGCTGACGTGTGTCGTCGAAAAGAACGATAGTCGTATGCTTTCATTACTATTCCTATTTTTCCCCTTTACTGGTGGTCACACCGGTGAGTTGTGGTGGTGAATATCAACACGGTCCCTGCAGGAGTTTTTCCCGCTGCATCGGGGTCACGCTAGTTTGCGGCGTTGTGGCTACACGATGCTTCACGTTCTTCCGATGCTAAGCTTAAACCTCTCAACTTCACCTCTCAACTTCACATCTCTCTCTCTCCATTTCCATCATCCACTATCGTAACCTCTGACGTTTTTTTATTCTTTTTCGTGGCGTTTGTGCCGTTCTGTTCCGCACGCATACACCAAAGTTGAAGAACAAAGTGCTAAAGGCAGTGTTTGAGTCTTGTTTGTTGGTTTTACATCACGTTACACAACGTTTAAACAACAGGAAAGGCACTCACAGTGGAATAGCTCGTTAAACAAACAACCAAAAAGAAGGAGTTCTATCCACACAGAAAAAAGAAAAATGCAAATTGGCTTGTTGACGGCTTCGCGTGGCACCATCGCATCCGCTCCTCTGTGTCTCAGCTCGTCGTCTCTGTCGTCATCGTCCGCCATCCCCGCCGCGCTGCACACGCCTCTGCGCACGATGCACATTGAGCACTCCAGTGACGTGCACAAGTGGCGCAATCCGGAGAAGGAGGAGGTGAAACGGCAGTTTCGCGGCGGTGTGAAGCTGGGCAGCGAGTTTACAAAGTACCGTGAGCAGGAGAGTGTCGAAAAGGCGTTGATCGAGGAGGATAAATTCACGAACTGGCGGCTTGTCTACGCGTACTCCCTCGGTACGGCGGTGCTGCTGATTGGGTTGAACCTCGTGATGGTATTTGTGGAGCCGAACCCTTCACCGGAGTACATCCCTTACGTTGACCCCGCTGCGGGTGAGAAGTCCACCGCTAGCGCGGAGACGAAGACAAACAGGTCGTCGTCGTTGTAGCGGGGGAAGGGTGATGGTGCAGGTACTTGCTTGTCCGTACGCTGGTGTGTGTGCTATTTCTGCTGCACTGAAAGGTCATCGTCATCGCAGTGCCAACAGCAAACAAAACGCAAGAAGAGCAACAGGGTCCTTTTCTGATATTGCGAAGCACTGGACCGTTGGCAAAGGCCGCTTTTCGGAGAACGCATGCGGGTGTTAAGAGTTAACCTGCAGGACAGCAGAGCATCCTTTTCACACTTAAAATACTAATAATAATACGAATCGTTTTTTGTGCCTATGGCTTTGCACTGAAAGTGCCACTCCAATGAGATGACCATTTTCTGAGGAGTATCGCTTTGCCTCATTTCGGTGGTGTTGTTTTGTGAGAAAAGAAAAAACGTTCAGCATCTCTTGCTTTTTTTTCTTCTCTCTGCCATCTTCCCGCCACCTCTTTTCCTTCCCCCAGTATACCCGCATTCGAATTACATCTCAAACGCTCCCTTTGATCAACAGCTTGCGAAAGATCAATCCTAGCAGAACATAGCATCCGCCACACAGCCATCAGTTGTTGTTGTTGTTGTTGTTTTCCGAACACATCGAAACTCACACACACCGGCGCCGTCACCCATTCACCATGAGTGGGGCACCAATGAGCGACGAGCAGCGTGCAGTGCTGGAGCAGAGGCTGGCTCAGCTGCGCGCCGCCCAGCAGCAACAACAACAAGCGCCTACTGCCGGTGGCGGCCGCGGCATCGGCAGCAGCTATCATCCATCGACCGGGTACACCCCAAGCACCGGTGCTGCTGCTGCTGCTGCTAATGTTGCGCCGACGCCGTCACGACAGGCCTACGCACCACAGGGTGGCCGCCCCGCGCCTCAGATGGGCTACGGCTACGACGATGACGACGACGACGAGGAGGAAGACGAGGAGGAGCCGTTCGACCTCGGTCGGCAGCAGTTCGAAGAGGAGTTCCTGCGCATGCTCGCCGCCCAGCAGCAGCAGCAGTCGCAGTCCTCGCACCAGCAGCAGCAGCGGCGGCCCATCGCCCAGCTCGAGCGCAACGCGGCGTCCGTCGCACACGTCAACGCCACCCGCCACGCCGATGACGGCGTCGACTTTGTCGCGACGGACAAGACGGCGCAGCGCTCGCGTGAGTTGGGGGACTTCGAGGCACTGCGGCTGGCCAAGATGGGCGACGCCGCCTCCATGCTCGACTTCGGCACCGCCTGCGGGGTGGACTGGCGCACTTTCGTTGACAACCGCGGCCGCAACGCGCTGCACTACGCCGCAGATGCCGGGGCGGCGTCGCTCATCCGCCGCCTCAGCGACGACCTCCGCGTCCCCTACGTGGCCGATGAGCAGCAGCTGACGCCGCTCGACGTCGCGGTGCTCAACGGACACTGCGGTGTGGAGACCGACGAGGTTTTTGCGGCGCTGGTGGCTGCGGCGACGGCGGCCCGCCACGCCGACGCCGGCCTCGCGGACCCGAAGAAGCAGAAGACGCTGGAGAGTGTGCTGCAGGCCCACGCCCCGGCCCCACCGAAATTCGTGATGAGTAAACCGGTGCCCAAGCCGTCGGAGGGTGGCGCCCGCCGCAGCTTCTGGCCTCCACCGGAGGCTTCTTCGTCCTCCAGCGCGGACCCTGCTGCCTCTGTGCAGTGCAGCAGCGGGGCGGACTTGACGGCGGACGACGCCGTGGCCGTGACGGCCGCCATCAACGCGTTAGACCAGCACGGTCGGCTGGATTGGCTGCTGCCGGTGGCGCGCGGTTCACAGGCGCCGTGTGAGCGGTGGCAGATCGCACGCACCGTTAGCAGCGGCGATGGCACCACCACGGGCATCGTCGTGGCACAGGTGCTGGCGAGCGCGACGCTGAAAGGGTCAGCGGCACAGAAGATGAAGAAAGTCGGTGACGCACCGATGACGGTGACCATTGCGGCGCACCTCGGCGTGAAGGGCACCGCGCGGCGCGCCGGGGTAGCGGCCAGCCTTCTGCGGGCCCTCCACCACCGCCTCCGCGATGATGAGTCGGCGGCGTCACCGGCCAACGCTGTCGTCTTTTTTGCCGCCGGCGCCTCGCTGCCGCGTCCACCGACGCCACTAGCAACGGTGAAGTGGTACCGCCGCGTGTTCGACGCCGTCAGCGTGTACGCGGCGGACACCGCCTTCGACGTCTTCCCGGACTTCTACAACTACGACACCGTGCTGCGCGCAGATGCGGTGCTGAAGGGGGCGATCCCGGAATCCCTCTTCGCGAAGTACGCGGCGGACCTGCAGCCCTGGTGCGGCCTCGACCCCGCCTCGGAGGAGCAGTGTACGCTCGTGTTGAACTTCATTACCGCGAAGGCTGGCACGGCGGAGTTGAATGTGGACCTAGCTTGTGTGCCGCACGACGTGGCGGAGCTGCGCCGCAGCTACCTCAGCCACCCGGATCACCGCCCGTACGTCCGCACCAATGCGGAGGGGGCGGTGACAGACGTTGTGGTGTTTCGCCTGCGCCATGCGCGAAAGCAGACGGGCACCGAGACATTTGCGGTGGAGGTCGTTTACGCTCTCTTCACGAGCGTCACAGGGACGGCGAAGGCGGACCACATGATGCTGTTGGCGTCGAAGCTGCTCTCTGCAAAGATGCTGCTCGTGCCGACGATGTTTGGCATCACGGAAAGTGATCTGGCCAAGTCGAACTTCGACGAGGTGGTGGGAAGCCGTGAGTCCGTCTATGCCGTGTCGCCGTCCACGTTGAGAGATGTGGAGGGCCTTGGAGCGATTCCCGCAGCTCGCTTGTCCTTGCCTCTCTACACCATCTAACTGTCTGGTCAGGCTTGGGGCCGAGATGCAGCAAGAGACTGTTGGTCGCTCACTTTTTTTTTCCTTTTTTTCGCCCGTATTTTCATGCAGCTGTTGCGCCACATTCAATTTGTCTTTTCTTCTCTCTCTCTCTATTGTCATATCCTACCTTTTTCCATCCGCTGCATTAAAAAAAAAAAAAGGAGGAAGGACTCTGTGCACGTAACACGTTGGGTGTGTCATGTATAAATGCTGTCCATCAAAAAGAGAGATGATGAGAGGCACACCGTAGGAAGTACAAGTCGAGCTCATGTTTTTTTTTTTCTTTCCCCCCTTGTCTATCGCAGTGTTTTACCATGTCGCCGTGAGCGTTATCTGTTGTTGTTGTAAGGTGGTGTAATGTCGCCATGAGCGCAATGTTGTCGCAGCGCCTTGCGCACTTTAAAAGAATGTACTCTTCTTTCGTTTTTTTTGTACCTCTTCTTTTTGTTGTTGTTGTTGTTGTTGTGAAGCGATTTGCCTATTTGTCAACTAACGATGCATTGGAAACTGTTGTCTTTACGTGTAACATGAAAAAAAAAAAAGAATGCTCGATCGATGTATGGCGTGATAACGTTTGTTTTTTCTTGTATGATAATGGTAGCACGCTTCTTTCGCAGCTATACGTTGTGTTGTTGATGGAAGACGTCTACCGTAGGCTGGACGAAAGACAGTTTCACGTGCACTTGAGTGGCGCATCCAACCATGAAACAAGTAGAAGAAGAAGTGGTGGTGGCATGCTTGTGGCCTCCAATCAATTAGGATGACAGTTGTCCTGTCACTCTCTCAGCACCATCAAAAAAAAACAACCTTTCTTTCCCCTCCATCTACTTTCTTTTTTTAAGTACCGAACGCAGGGCACAGACCCCATTAGCACTTACGTCAAACCATAGAACTGCTGCAGAAATCTATTTGTTGTTGTTATTCTAATCGAACCATGCGCAGCCGGTGCATCCTAGTACATAGTGTTGTCGCGGCTCCGCGCCGTAGCTCTCACTGGCTTTCCACCTCTGCCGAACTGCCTACAACGAGCGCAGTGGTGGAGGGAGAGGCTGCTGCGCATTGTCCGGCAGACCGCAGCCCCGTGCGCTCCTTTGACGGTTGGTGGGTGCGCAGTGTCGCAGCCGATGGATGGCAAGTCCACTGTGCTCCTCAGGGTCTAGCTGGCCCGCGTCCGCATTGCGTACGCCACGTCGCCGCATTGCTGCATAGTGGGAATCCTAATCGTGGGCTTGTACGGCGCTGGCTTGCTGCACCTGCCAGCTCTGCGACCGCCGGCGTGGCATCTGTGCGAAGCTTTAACACCTCGTCCACACACCGCGCAGCAGCAGGGGCCGCAGCAGACGGCACAGGTGCCGCTCCTGCACGCGACGCAGGTACTGGCACAGCCACAGACAGCAGCGAAGACGTTACCTACGACCAGGAGCGTCACGTGGAGAGCGCGGAAAGCTTACTACGGGAGATGTACGGACCGCAGGCGAAGCTGGTGGTGCATCGCCTCACGCAGCGGCGGCAGCGGAGCGCGCCTCGCGAGAACACGGCAGGTGAGGGGAGCACACCACACGGCATGTCGACACCTACGCCGGTGGACGGCCACGACAGCGGCGCTGGCACGTCAGCCGAGGCCGCCGCGGCGTCGTCATCATCCGTCTCGTCAGCCCCCGCTGCACAAGGGCCGGCGTACTCGGCTGACGACTTTTACTACCGTGCCTCGATCACCTTTCGTCTTCTTGGCTTCCCAGTGGAGCTGGCAGTGGCCAACGGGCGTCACCCGAAAGACGCGATTGAGGCGTGCCTGCAGCAGGCGCTGGACAGCGACATCACGTTCATTTACCCCAGCAGCGGCAACAAGGGCCCCAACAACGGCGGTGGAAATCAGCGACATGACGGAAACAAGAACCGTGAGAAGGCAGGCGCCAGTGTGGCGCAAGGTTGGCGTATGCAGAATCACGGCCAAGGCAAGAACAGACAGCAGCAGGACAACACGAACTATGCTAAAAGTGGCAACAGAAAGGGTCACAGCAACACCAACGACAATTCGAAGGGCTTTGGGCAGCCTGTCGGTGACTGGCTGTCCACCCAGCGCCGCCCGCGATACACGCCGCACCAGCTGGAGCTCAAGGCGATCATGGACGACCTGCGCCAGCTGTGCGTTCACTTCAGCCGCACCGTGAAGTTCTCCATCAAGCCGCCGCGCTCCGCCGCGCACCGCCAGCGGGCCACCAGCGCTGCCACAACGGCAGAGGACGAAAGCGGGGGGCTGCAGGAAGGAGAGGAGGAGGAGGAGGGGGGCAGCAGCGGGCTCATTGCGGATCGGCAGTGGCGGTGTCGCTGCTACGTCAAGGAAGAGTGGGGCACCATCGCCCAGGCTCGTCTGGCGCTCGAGGTGTCCGGCAGCTCGCCCAACGACGCCCTTGTGCGGTGCGTCACACAACTGCGGCAGCGCTACCGCGAGGAGGCGGACTCGCCGGCGGTGCGCGAGGAGGGGGTGCGGGAGGTGGCCGCGCTGGTGCAGCTGCAGGGCAAGACCGTCACCGCGACGTGCGTGGCCGAGCCGTCCAACTTCGCTGCCGGTGCCGCCGGGGGACTGCAGCCCGGGCCGGCGTCCGCCGCGATGATGGAGATGCCGACGTATCGCGCACATCTCGACGTGACCGATGCGCGGGGCAACACGAACGCCTACACGGCGCGTCGGCAGGTCTCGCCCTACGCTGCCTACGAAACTGCCGCCGCCATGGCGCTGCGTGGGGAGATGGTGTGGGACAGGGAGACGCACCTGCTCGGGGAGCGGCTGACGGCGCCGCCGCTGCTGTGGCGGCTGCGGTGGCAGTTTGATCTTCTCCTGCACCACATTTGCCGCGAGACGGGCCAAACGCCGGAGGAGGTGGCGTGGATTCACCTGACCGGAGCAGACCCGCCGCAACCGCAGCAGCCGCAGTCTCCGTCCGCGGTGGAGGAGGAGAGCCGCGCCGCGACGCACCTCGATGCCACCCGCAGTGACGAGAACAGCGATGGCGGTGGTGGCAGCGGCGCTGGAAAGGAAGACAGTCCCGGCCACGTCTTCAGCGGCGTCGCCATCCCGCACCTGCCGATGCGCTTCACCGGTGCCCTTTACGCGGAGCGGGATGTGCTGGTGTGGCAGACCAGCGGCGCTGGCCGTTACCGAGTCGAGTTCGACACCTACGTGCAAGCGCTCTACCACTTGCTGGACCAGTACGGCGACTGGTTGTCCACGCTGCCGTGCATGAGTGCAGGCGTGGGGGAGGGCTTGCTGTTCCCTTGCGCGAGTGTCCTCGACCTGCACGTGCACCGCCACGATAACTTTCCGATCCTGCAGCACCACCGTGGCAACATCAACTGCTACGCGCTGCTCGGCACGTTGACGATGCAGCTGCTGGGGTGCCCCTACACGACCCACTACCACCACGACGCGACGACGAGCGAGTACGTGTGCACCCTAACCGTCAACGACGGCCGCGTCACCAACCAGCCGCTGATTCAGCGCCGCTCGCAGCGGAAAGGCGAGTCGTGGCGCTTCGCCTGCCTGGATGCGATGCGGGAGAATTTCCCCCAGCAGTACGCCGCCATTCTTGACCGCCACCCCGAGATTGACCTGTCGGCGGACGACATGGCCCGCAGCGCACACCTGCGCTCCCTGCCGCGGGAAAAGCGCATCCCGTACTTTGTAAACTTGTCCGTCATGATCATGGTGCTCGCCGAGGAGGACCTGGGCTGGCGGCAGCCACGCGTGCGGCTGCGCAACTTGGCAAACAGCCTCGGCCTGCCGCGGTGGACGGCGGAGCTGGAGGCGCAGGTGGACGGCGAGGACGGGCGGCGTGTCGTGGCGGTCTCCGCCTCCTTCCCGCAGATGCAGACCGCGCGCCGCTCGCTGATCTTCCGGCTGGCCAAGCAGTACTTCGTGAAGGAGCTGGCTGCCTACCGCGCGCTCAACCGCAGCGATATCGAGGACCCGGAGTCGGCGAAGGTGATGCGGGTGACGAAGCTCTACCTCCCCAACTCCGCGGTCAACACATCCATGGTGAACCACGTGGTGTCGCTGATGGAAGGGCGGCACCCGACGATTGCGCCGGTGCGTGTCACCCTCGAGGCCCGAGTGAAGGGCGTCATGCCAACGACGACCGTCGAGGCCAGCGACGACGCTGCCGCGGCGGAGAGCAGTCTGCGGGAGCTGCTGGACATGCGCTATGTCGAGGGCGATACCGCGTTGCTGCAGGCGCAGAACCCGCTGACGCTGTTGCGGCCGCCGCGCCTCGCGTACACCGCACGCGTGCTGGGCAACCGCGGCGACGTGCTGATCGCCGACTTCGACTCCGACAGCGCCACCACCGCGGCGGACGCGCAGGCGGTGCCGGTGCTCGTGACGGCGCTCAAGTCCGCCTCCTTCCATCTCGCCGGCGGCGACGCAGAGACGCTGTGGACGGAGTACGAAACCTACCCGCTGCCCCCCGCATCCTTCCCACGCGAGCTCGCCACGGAGCTCTTCAACCGCTTCTTTGGCAACGCCGGCCTGCGCGACCCCTTCACGTCGTCGCTGGCAGGCAGCAGCAGCAGCAGCAAGAGCAGCGATGAAGGGTCGAGTGTGACCGCCGCCGACTCCGGTACCGCAGCAGCTGTTGGCCTCGGCACGAGCCTTGGCAACACTTCCGCGGCCGCAGCGGCGTCAGAGGTCAGCCTCACCGACTACGATGCCAGCATCACGGTGGTGACCACGAACCTGGAGAAGTACTGGTTCGGCACCGCGGTGCTGCCCGCCTTTGGCATGCTGCCGGTGGGCCACGCCGTGGCGACGACAAAGGCGAAGTGTGTCGGCGACGCTCTCATCAGCGCAGCGCGGAAGAGTTTCCCGCGCGTGCTGCAGTACGCCGTGCAGCACGACCTCACCGCCGCCGCCGCCGCCGCGGAGGTGCTGACGCAGCCGATCGTCGAGCAGCTGCCGCCGTCAGTCTGCCGCGACCTCGTCGCGCACCTCTCGCGCAAAAAGGCACACGGCCCGTTGCCGCCTTTTCAGCTACTCGTCAAGTGCACGAAGGAGACGTACCCGCGCCGCGAGCGCTTTATTCGGGTGCAACAGACGCACGACTCCACACACGGCTTCCAGTATCGCCTCTACCTGCAGCGTGGCCGTGTGGTGCGACCTGGAGACACACAGTTGGTGGGCTACGGCGCGTCTGCCACCTCCGCCACTGCTGCACTGCACCGCGCTGCCGTCATGGCATTGGAAAACTTGTACGAGACAGCGCTCTACTCGGCAGTTGCCGCACAGCCCCGCTACCGCGACCCGCCGTCTGAACTCAACTAATGTGAGTCTTAGCCGGTGTGGGCGTGCTGACGAAATCACCGCCAGCAACCGTCACTTCACCTTTTGGCCTCCTCGCTTTCCTTGATGAGTCCTCACGGTGTTTTATTTCTTTTTCTCTGTGTTTGTATTTTAGTACCTTGAGAATACTGGCGTTCCGGTGATGCTAATCCACTTTTTTTTCGTTTTTGTTTTTCCACCTTTGTGTTGTGGTGGTGTTGTTTTGCGTTCCAAGGTGTGTGTTCTACGTTATCCATGATAGCGTAGTCTTCTGACGATACTTCTCACATAATTTATATCTCTTAAAAAGCCTTTTTTCTTTTTCTTTCTTTTTACGCAGCCTAGACAGAAGAGAACGGAACTGCCTGCAAGAGAAGAAAAAAAAGCTACAGGATGACTGGACGTCAGAAAAGTAGATTGTAGACTGAGAGAGGAGGAAGAACACAAACGAGAATGGCTGAACGAAAAAGCTCCTGCGCGTTTGCACCTTTTCTTTCTCCCTTCTGTCCCTTCGTATCCCTCTTCGTCTAAGTGTTCACCTGCCAAGAAACGCGAAACGAAGCGGCACGGAAGCTCTCTTATGTGTTTCTGCACCGGGTGTGTGTCTCAGTCCCTGTTTTAGCGCCACCTTTCCGAGTTCACGCATTCAGATGAGTACCCCGCCAAGCGACACGGCGCTTGATGTCTTGTTTTTCTTCTTTCTTTCTTTCTAACTTTCTCTCTCTCTCTTATCCTTCTTGTGTCTTGCTATATCCTGAACACACACACACACACACACACACACAAACCCTCTCCTCTCACCTTCCTGTGTTTCGTATCGTTCTCACTACGCTCGAGATTTGCATTGTAACACGTCCATCAGAAGTACCACATTGGTCACAGTTGCTAAACAACAATCCGTGTCTTCTATTATTCTACAGATCCCCTTTCTCATTGCTCTCTATGCTCGCTAGCTACGTCCCTGGTAGCAAGTGAACATTGCTGCTTACCTATTGTCACTGTACTGCTTCTTTCTTTTTTTTTTTTCAGTGGACACTCATTTTACCTTTTTTTTAACCCCCTTGAAATCTCGGCAGAGGTCGTATCCTACAGACGCACCAAGCTCTGGGACGAGCTACGCCAGTCATTTTGTTTTTGTTTTTTTTTCGTCTTTTTCCTCCGCTTGCTGTTTGCACTGGTGCTTTTCAGTGTTTCACGTCACCGGTTCTGTTACTCGTCTCTCTCGCTCTTCTTTCAGGAGGATGGAGTCCATGTCGAAGCTGTGCAGCTTCTACGAGGTCCTCGAAATCGTTCACGTGGTCCTCTCAGCATGTCGAGACGGCATCAAAGCACTCGAAAAGGGACAGGGCACCGCCTTTGGCTCTCTCTTCAATGCGGCCGCGAAGATCAACAACGGTGAGTACCGTCTCCCACCACTGCCCTCCCCCGCGTCATCCGAAGAGGACACAAGCGATGACGACGTGAAAAGTTCAGATAGTAGCGATGACGATGATGATGGTGATAACAAAGCAGCAGGGGGCTCTGCCGTGGTGTCCATGGAAGCCGCACTCGCCGCTCTGCTCACGTCTCTCTACGCTACAGTGGAGGCGCAGGAACAGTTGGCGTTGCGGCTGCAAACCCCGCGGCTACCGGTTTTCAAGCTTTCTGTCATCATCACCTCCAGCGACAACTACCGGACCGCGCTACGGCGGTGCTACGCCTCAATATGCAACGCCGACCAGGGCACTCTGTTCGCAAAACTGTCGCAGCCGGAAAGCAAGCGTGTTCGGCAACGGAGGATGATTGCGCGGCTAGTGCATCGACGCTCGGAGGCGCTGCTGGCGTGGGCACAGCTGCAAGGCATCGGCGACAACGCGCTGCGCAACAAGGCGGCGGCAGAAGCTCCCGCCGCCGCAGTCGCCCTCGGGGATGCACTCCAAGCACCACTGGTACCGCCCGCAGCGGCCTCTGCGGCGTCGCCGTCTGCCGCTGCCACGCCGCAATCACCCAACGCAGCGGCAACCCCGACCATAGCACAAATCGTCGCCTCCACCCAACCACTAGACCAGCGGCCAGACCAGACCGCAGCCCCGATAACAAAGGCGACGTCATCGGTGGCCGCCTCCTCACCGCCGACCTTGCTGCATCACCGCAAAGGCAGCTCCATCGGCAGCGACACCGACGAGCACGACGGCGTCAATCTGATGAGCGCCGACGGCATTCTCAGCGACGTTGTAGCCACGCGGCGGCAGGTGAGAGCGGACAACGAGATGGACGACGACGACGACGACGACGAAATCTACTTCGACTTCTCAGGCGGAAACGCAGCTGAAAAGGCACCGCCGCCGTCTTCGTCGTCGCCGCAGCTGCCACTTCAGCCGGAACCGTCGGTGCTCTTCACGTCCGCCACGTGCATTGGTCGTCGCAACACTCGTGCGTTTTACCTCCTGAAGGGATACGTGCAGCAGACCAACGAAGGGCTGACGGAGGCGCGCATGAAAATGATTCGGCAGAGCGCCACAGTGCGGCACCTCCTGTGTACTTTTGGCAAGACGGACTACAACATCCTCACGTTCCAAGTCCGCTCCTCACAGTTGCAGATTGGCACGAGCGGGCCGCTCATGTGGGCTGCCTCGCTCGACATCTGCGTCTCCGAAAACTTCGAAGACACCGACAACAAGCCGGACCGGTGGCTGGAGGAGCGAACGGCGTCGGAGCCGCCGGAGTCGGATGCGAGCAAAAAGTACCGGTGGGTGGAGCTGATCCAGTCGGAGCCGTGCACGCGCGGCGCCTACGCGAAGGCGCGCATCGTGTCGATGGCCGCCAACCTGCTCTTCCCCGCCGAGTTCGAGTTCTACCGCAGCCTCGAGCGGGATGACATCGTCACCCCTGACGATTCGCCGGAGTGGCAGAACGTGCGCAACCGCACGGTGGGCGAGGCGGCGCCGTACGGCCGCATGGTGTGCTTCATGCTGGACCGCACCTCCTACCCTGCACAGGCTTTCCGACTGATGGAAGAGCTCCGGCCGGATGTAGCGCCGTTGAAGCTCTGCATTGATCAGGTGAACGCGCCGCGGTCGTCGTACAGCACCATGGTGCAGGTGGACTACTACACGGTGAGCATCATCCAAGCGAATGGCACGGTGCTCGTGAAGCAGTCGAGTGCCGTGTACAACAAGGAGCACGAGCGTGCGATGGAGAAGGACGCCGCACAGGCGCCGCCGCTGATCCCGGCACTGGTGCCGACGCTCTTCGACGCCCTGTACGCGGCGGCAGAGGTACTGGGTGTGCTGGACGTCTACACACTGCTGAAGAAATCGTTCGACCGGCTGCGACTGCCAGTCGTGAATGAGCCACGCGAGTACGTGCTCAGCTACCTCTCCGTCATCTTTGGCGTGACGAGGAACAGTACGGGGGCACTGGCAGACACCTACGAGTTGAGTGACCAGTCCTTTGCGGGTGGCTGGATCACCACCGTCCGCGTCGCCTACACGCAGTACCCGAGCGACATCAGCAAACCTTTTCACAGCATCGACCTGTACACGTGCTACAGCGGCACGAAGAAGGCGGCGCGCAACGACGCTCTTCTGTACGTCGGCAAAGTGAACTTCATGGCTGAGTTGCTGCGCATGCTGGACTACGGCCCGGTGGTGCAGCGAGGACACGCCGAGGTGCTTCTGCTGGTGCGCTCGCCAAGCCACTTTGCGCTGCACGAGGACACGTCGACTTTTGCCATCCCACTGCCGCCGCACACCGCAGCGGCGCAGGGTAGCATGGCCCCTGGTGAAGCTGTCGGTCCTTTGGTGTCCACCAGCATGGAGCACCTCCTGTGGTACGAACGCGTCATCGCCAACGCCATCGCGCAGACTGTTCCGAAATCCATCACGGAGGTCGAGGCGGCGGTGAAAGGGGTGCATTTAACGTTCGTCTTCGAGGTTGTGTGGTACGCAAAAAACGCGGATGTCTTCCTGTCAACGCTGGCGGAGAAGGACTACACGTTTGGCCAGTTCCAATTTGAGGAGCAGCCCTTCCTCGAGAAGGTGTCCATGGCAGATGTGAAGAAGGACGAATTCGGCCGCTTTGGCATCCCCATCATCGGGCAGAGCCCCAACGTTGCCATCCACCTGGCTACGCGGGTGCTGCGGGAGCGGCTGGATAGTGGTGCGCCGTCGAAGCAGTCTAAAGCACCTCCCGCGCCGGTGGCGCAGAAGACGACGCCGCAGTCGGCCCCGTCTTCATCCGTGCCGAACACAGCGACGCATAGGCTATTGGCCAGCGAGGCGGAAGCCGCAAATCCGCCACCTTCAATACATGCCGTGAAGCGGGACGGCCCTCCGCGGAGCCAAGAGCTTGCGGAGGTGGCAGAGAGACGGCGTGGCGCCTCGATGGGTATGGCCTCGTAGAGCTGTGAACGTGCTGTAAGTCCTGGTCTCAATTTGTGAAGGGGACAGTTTGTGTTGCTTGGAATGCTGCTCTTGTTGTTGTTGTTGTTGTTGATAAGAATGCGTAAGAAAGTAACGATGCGTTGCGGTGTAGAGTATAAACTATTTATTATAATCTATTTTTTCTTCCTTTTTTTTTATCACGTGTTTCTGCTTACGTTGACAACAGAGTTATATTCGCTGCGGTCAATCATTTTCTAGTTGGACATCATTTCTCACTTCTTCACTGCTGATTGCGAGTAGTTTCTCGTTGTATTCGCGTTCACCTGCGCTTTTTGTCATCTTTTGCGCGGTGATTCTACCCTTTTTTTTTTTTTAGGTGGCGTCGATGTTTGCTCTTTGTATAGTTTACAAAAAAAAAGTGGCTGTTCCGCGGAGGAAAAAAAAAGGAAGCGACTCATTGCATTGAAAAAAGACACCAAAAGCCTCCGTTGCTCTTTACTTTCCACCCCATTTTCGTTGTTTTGCGTGGTGCTTTGTTGGTCTGCGTGACGGAACGAACTGACTCTGTCGCGTAGGTCAACAAAGCAACACGCAATGCAAAGAAATGATGTAGAAAGTAAAGAGCAGCGGAGGCGTTTTGGTTTTTTTTCTTTTTGAGTTTAATTCAGTTCTTTTTTTTTTTTACTGTTCTCCCGTTTCAGCTCACCAGACCTGTGCGAGTTATTTCTACGAAGACAACTCATCGTATCTCGGAACACTTTTTGTTTTGTCTCGTTTGTGTGTCTTGTCTTACCTGGTGTACATTTATTCAACTGTCGAAGCGTTTTTTTCTCCTATGTTCTTTCTTCTACACCACGGCAGCGACTTTAAGACAAAAAACTCTTCTAACTAAACTCTACACGTCATCACGTGTGGCGACTGCCGCACTGCACGATCACCACACTTGCAGTCCCCGCTCTGAACACTGAAGCACTACGTTTTGAAGCTTGAAATTACGGAAGCAACCTCGACAACACACATGCGAAAAAAAAACCCGCGTATTTCTTTCTGTGCCTTCTGCTCTTTCCTCTATCTGAATCTCACTTCTGCATCCCTTCCTTCTCTTCTTTTCGCATCCCCTATGTGCTTCCTACCTTTCTGTTGGCGCGCAGTCGCAAAGCTGGTTTGCAGTGATTTGCGCTTGTCAGTTTCCTGTGTTTGTCTCTTTTCCTCTCTTTCTTTTTTTTTTGAAGAGTTTTAATTTCTGTCTCATTTTGAATTTGCGTCATCATCGAGTTTTTTTTCTCCTTTTTCTGGCCGTTAAAAACTCCCTTTTTCTTGTTGTTGTTCGTAGTCTTGTGATTGCATAATCTCCCACCTCTGTAGGTTTCACACGCAAAAAACAGCGCAAATTATTACCTTAGTTTCTGCGTCCTGTAAACACAGCGTACGCATCATGGACGACGTCAAGCTCCCAGCGTGGGTCAAAGGCAGTCCGACGCTTGTGATGGCGTCTGTGCTGTCGCAACTCCTCATCGAAGAAAGCGCCGATCGCACCACCACTGCAGCAACGTCAGCTTCCGCCGCAGCGCTGCAGGGGCAGCAGAGGACGAACAGCGGCTTTGCACCAGCGATGCAGGGCGTCGACGATGGTGACGATGACAGTGCCTCCTCGGTCAGTGGACAAAACAACGGCGGTCCCACGCAGCAGCAGGACGACGACGCGGCCATCACAGGCAACGGCAGCAACGGCCTCCGCAGCGGGGTGGTCGACTCCGGCTACCTGCGGATGGTGGACCGCCTGATGGACCTCAACTCGAAAGCACTGGACTCCCTGCAGCCGTCGTCGACAACGGGCTCCCGCACGGCCCTGGTGCGCACCACCATTCCGGCCCCTGCACCGCTGGCCCTCATCATGCCGCACGCCTCTCCTCTCACCGCCGCCGCCGACAGCGCCTTTGCCCGCCGCAGCAACTCCTACACGTTCGGCAATGAGCGGGCGAACCACAACAGCAGCGGCAGCACCGCCAGCGTGGATATTTTGCACGATGCGCGGGTTCGCACGCTGTTGCGGCTGTCGCGCCTCAACGACATCCTCACCTCGGCGGCGGCGACGCAGCCGGTCATCTCGCAGCGCACCGCCGCGGCGATGATTTCCTTCTTCGCCTTTGCCGTGTCGTGCCGCGTCGGCGGCATCCCGGTGGCCAGGACAAAAGGCTTCTTTACGGAGTGCGGTTCTCTCTACGCGACGCTCTTCAGTAAGCTGAGAACCCTCCGCTTTGCCAGCGGCGTCAGCGTGGAGGACTTCACCGCGGCGCTCGTCGCCTGCGGCTTGAAGCTGCGCGATGACGATGATGCGGAGTGGGAGGACGGCGGCGGTGCCTCCCAGGGAGCCGTCAACGAGGGCAGCATGTCGCTCGGCGCGCCACACAGCGCGCGTAGTGGGGCTGGCACGCCGGCAGTGCCGCCCGGTGGCAGCTTCCGCACCGCCGGACAGCAGCAGCAGCAGTCGTCGTCGCCGGCACAGCGGGAACGCAACATCGGCCTCGCCGGCTTTGGCTACCGGGCTCTCGACGCCACCTTCATCAGCAACATCCCCAGCGAGATCGACGCCTGCGTGCGGGACTCTGTCGCCGTCGGCATCATCCGCGGTGTTGCCCTCACCTACTCCCAGCAGCTCTTCTATCTCGGTCCAGACCTGGTGAACCACATGCACGACCTGACCGACGCATTTGCCACCTCGACGCACCGCCGCGAGCTGTCGTACAAACGTGTCCTGTCCATCTTACTGGAGGCTATCAGCTGCTCGCGTGTGATTGACTACGAGCGCACGAACAACTGGATCACCGCGATCATCCAGGAGACCTACGTCGTGCGCGGCCTCTTCCAGCGCGAGGTGTTGCACGCCCACGTCGTGTCCGCCACCCTCACCCTGCTGATCCGCCAATACCAGGAAATGGCGAAGGAGTGTGCCGCGAAGGTGGTAGACCTCGGCGCCATGCCGGACTTTACAGAGGGTGACCAGCTGATGGAGCTGGTGTGGAAGGCGCTGCACGATGTCATCGGGTCGTGGGAGGAGGCGGTGGCGACGGCGGAGAAGCGGCCGCTGACGCTCTTCCGCCACAACATCGAAATCGTGGTGCAGCACCTGCTGCGCACTGAGGTGGAGCGGCTGCGGTGCTATTACATCATCACCAGCGCGACAGCGGCCTATCAGGAGTCCCTCATCGCCCCGCTGTCGCAGTCCGCGTCTCTGCAGCAGTCACCGCAACAGCCGCCGTGGCGCACGCCGGACTCAGCGGACATCCCTCTGGCCGCCTCGACGCAGTCTCCGTCCCGGCCACCACCGCTCGCACCACCCACCGCAGCAGCAGCCGCGAAGAGCAACAACAACAACAACTACCGGGCTCGCAGCGAGGCGGCGGGTGCGGCTGCGGCTCGGACCACCGCCTCCCCCTACATCCCCTCCGAGGAGGAAGAGGCGCTGCGTATTCTCATCTGCAGCAATATCGTCAAGCTGCTGCTGCTGCCGACCAGCATTATGAACGCGCTGCCGCCGAGCGAGGAGGCGCGGCAGCTGCGGACGTCGCTGACCGACACCGCCGCCCGCGTACTCAGCGTCGTGACGGCAATCGAGTTCAACAGCAGCAATGCCAGGAAGCTGCCCTCGAGTGTGCCGCCGAGCGGCTTCCACCCCCTCAGCCCGGTAGGCTCACTCCGTGTGGCGGCGCCGGCGACCGCCGACAAGGACGCCGCTGCCGACGCTCTCACCATCACCCGTCAACGCGCGCGCTTCTCGAACAACTTCTACCGGCGCGTCGAGCTGATCCTGCACGAGCTCATCCAGACCGTGCTGCAGCAGCCCGATGACGCGGCGGCTGCGGTGGTGCCAGTCACCTCCGTCCCTGCCTCCCCAACCGCCGCCAAGCCTGGCAGTCCGGCCCCGCAGACGGCAGCAGCGGCGGCAGGCGACAGCGCGGCGGTGAACGAGGCGATGGTGCGTGGGATGGTGGCGGCGGTGTGCATGCAGCACATGTGCGCCACGAACCACCACCTGCGCTCCTTCGCCGTGTCGGAAGTGATGGACGCCGTCGTGCGCATCTCCGCCCGCCGCGGCCTCGACGACTCGGTCGGCAGCCTCACCAACAAAGCGCTCGGCCGCGCCGTCAGCAACACCTTTTCGGCGAACGCGCGCAACGAAGCAGCAGCCCCACCAGCGTCCGCCGGCGTCTCCCCCGCGGACCCGGAAGAGGCGCGCAAGCAGGCGGAGCAGCGTCGTGCCCGCCGACTTGCCCTCTGCTTTGACGCGATGTCCTCCATCATCGTCCCCACCGCCTCCTGCGTCGAAGGCGCCTACGCCGAGGAGGCTGAGGAGGCGATGGAGCGCCTGCTGCACCCGCTGCAGGGCGGCAGCAGCAGCGGTGCAACCGCGGCCGCCGGCGACGTCGACGGTGTGAGTCGGCATGCCCTGTCTAAGCGGGAGGAGCTCTCACGCTATGGGCAGCTGCTGTGCGACACCTACGTCGATTCCTTGCGCGAGCATCTGTGGCGGGTGGCGGAGAGCACGGCCATGACGAAGCGCAAGGTGCCCACGCCCGTCATGTCGGTGGCAGTGAAGGCGTTTGTGAATTTGGTGCTGCGGGTGCACGAGCGGCTGTGCGGCATGTCGCGTGTGGCCCTCGCCCTCTCGCAGGAGGCGGAGGCGGTCGACACGGTGAGCAGCGGCGGGGATGCCGGCGCCGCCGCCGCTGCCGCCGCCGGCTTCGCGAAGGAGCGGACGCGGCTGCTGAAGGCCTTCAACGCGGAGCGCATGAGTGTCGTGCTGCTCCTGCGCGGTGCAATCCAGTGCATGCTGTCCGTGGCGTGGCCCTCGTCGGGTGTTCTCTATCAGAACCCGCTCGACGGCAGCCGTAAGCCCCTCGACAGCACCACCACACCAGCCGCCATGGCACCCTTCGCCTTCACCGCCATCACCCCTCTCCTTCGCCCCTTGGCGCTGCTCATGCATCTCTCGACACTCTTCCCGGCGCTGTCGCTGCAGCAGCTATGCACGCACCACCACTACGCCCGCTACCTCACCGCCGACGACCCGAGCACGAGCGACCAGTACGTCTTCCACTACTACCGCCGCCTCTCCCGCGCGAACGTCGCGATGGAGGAGGGCAGCGCCGCCACCGCGGAGGCACGCATGGAGCGCGAGTGCTGGACCATCTTCCGCACGTGCTGGATGATGTTCTCTCACTACAAATTCACGGCGGAGGCGCTGATGGCGGCACAGGGCGGCGCAGCAGGCGGGGCGGCACCCAGCGCAGCCGCCGCGGCGGCACTCGGCCGTGCCCCGATCCTCACCGCGGGCCAGTGCAAGCTCTTCCGCCTGATCGCAGCCTCCGCGGCGCCGCTGCTGCGCATGTGTTCTTCGGACATTCAGCAGTCCATGGCGGACATTGCCGTGCTGCTGCGGTACAGCGCCGCGGTGGAGCGCAGCCACGCCCTTGTTGCGGCGGACGTGGAAGCCGACGCGGGGCCGACGCACCACCAGCTGCGGAAGGCGCTGCACCACCTCTGCGGCGGTGCGAACGAGCACTGGCGTCGCCTCACCACCGGGGAGCTGGCGCTGATGCAGTCCATCGCTGAGCTGGAGATTTTGCGTGCCGCAGCCGGTTCCATCGCGCAGCTCACCCTCTACCGCCACTTCGAGGTCCGCGAGTTCGTGGCCAGCCCGTCGATCCCGCTGGCCCTCGCCGCGATCTTCGACACGGCGTGTGAGCAGTACGTGCGCACCGTTGGCGCGATGCTGCCGTCCGTCGCCTACCAGGTCATCCGCACCGACCTCACGCAGCTCGTCTTTCTCCTCAGCTTCGCCATCGCCTCCGTGCGGGAGTCGGCGAGCAAGTTGGCCATCCGCATCGTCGAGTGCTTCCCGGGCTACGCCGCCCACGCCAGCGCACTGCCGCTGCTGTGGTGCGTGCTGGACCTCCTCGACAACGGCACCGCCGCGCAGATCGAGGCGTTCTGCAACTACGTCAGCTTTGCGGAGACGCCGTCGGTCGCGGCGGACCCGCACAGCGCGGACCGGCAGCAGCAGATCGTCTTTGTCACCGGCGTCGCGGAGAAGTGGGCCAGCCTGGCACAGGCGAAGTCTCCGCAGGCGCTCTTCGAGACGGCCGTGAAGTTCATGGTGATCCAGCAGCAAGAGTGTGGCGAGCGGGCGGCGGCGCAGGCCGGGGGTCGGCAGGCGGGCTCCCGCCTCGCCGTACTCGCCTCACAGCAACAGGAGGCGCAGAGCAGCGCCGGCACGGTGGCGATAGCCGCCGCCACGGGGCAGCCGACACCCGCCGTCGACACCGCCGCCGACATCCGCGGCGCGCGGGCGGCGGGGCGGGTGGTGACGCCAAACTACCCCCAGAGCCTGCTGCTGCACGGCCGGGCACAGGGCACGCTGCAGGCAGCCGGGTGGTACGCCTCCGTCGGCCAGGTCGAGGGCACCGTGACGGCGCAGCTGCGGCTTGCGACGCGGCTCAGCCGCCGTGCGCTCGTCACGGCTGTCACGCAGCGGCTGCAGTCGACGCTGTTGCGGCCGGCGCGGGCGCTCTTCGTGGAGAGCGGCTACGCCATTGGCACCGCCCTCGCCATCGGCACCGTGGCAGCGCGGGAAGACGACGAAGGTGTCATGGCGGAGGTGCGGCTGGCACGTGCGTCGCCGGCCACCGCCGCGGCTGAGCGGGCACAGACGGCGACGAGCTTCGCACCGGCGGTGGCGCTGCTGGTACTCGGCAACGGCACGCCGGGCGGCCGCCGCCAGCTCATCCGGTACCTCGTGCAGGGCCCAGTGCAGACCTTCCGCTCGGACATCCTCTACGACGCCATCTTGTGCTGGAAGTGGCTGCTCTCGCAAGACCGCGAGGCCTACCTGCTGCCCATTCTGCAAGAAGTGGACACCGCGCTGGTGTGGACGGCGGCGAACCGACTCGGCCTCTTCGACGGCTACCGCGCCTCGAAGAACAAACAGGTGCAGACGGGCGAGGTGCCGCTGAACAACAACAACAGCAGCAACGGTGGTAGCGACGGCAGCGCGACGGATCGCGACGGCGTCTACGGCGATGACGAGATCGCAGCCTCGCCGCACAAGCTGATCTTGTCGTTCCTGGCGGACATGTACGTGTCCGAGGGCAACCCGCTCTGCCTCAGTGCCGAGGTGCTGCGCCAGCTCTACCTTGTCGCCGCCCACATCATGCAGTTCGCGACCGTCCTCTCCCTCCGCGACGAGATGTTTGGTGAGACGATGCGCTGCCTGCTCGTCGTCGGCAGCATTGCGCGCATGCTGCGGGAGTCGAACATGCGCCGCCTGCGCGCCGGTCTCGTCACGGTCGTCCCGTTCTCCGCCATCGGTGCGCTGCGGCAGCGGTGGTACAAGGCGCTGCTGCGTTGGTTCAGCAAGACACCTCCGAGCTGGTACTACGCGAAGGACCTCGTGCTGGCGACGGAGGAGGCGGTGGTGGTGCGCGCGCTGGCGCAGCTGCTGAAGGAGGAGGCGGGTCTGCTGTCTCGCGCCACCCTCGGCTTCCTCGACTTCAGCAGCGGCGTGCACAACGACCGTGGCACACCCGTGATTCACAACTGGGAGTCGCTGAGCGTGGTGCGCGAGAGCGTCGCGGTGGTGCGGCAATCTGCGGACGGCGGCGAGACCGGTCTGCGCAAAATTATCGCGAAGGAGCAGGCGCGACTGCAGGGGCTGCTGAAGCTGTTGCTTGTCCTCGTCCAGCACGAGATCCTGCGCCTCGACGTCTGGCGCACGCCGCGCCGCACGCACCGGATCGCCAACACGACGCCGTCTGCCGGCTGGGACTCGCTGATGGACTGCGCCGACCACCACAACCCCGCCGTCGTTGTTGCCATGACGTTTCGCTACCCCAGCATCGATGCGGTGCGGGCGGCGGCCTCGCGGTGCGTCGTGGCGCGGCCGGAGCGCTACTCGAACATCGCCGAGGCAGCGGACCTGTATCTGACGGAGGAGGTGCTTGCCGCTGGTGCGCCGCGGCTCTTCCTCTTCCGGCACTGCACCGTCATCCAGTCGCTCCGCCTCCTCGACCCACGCTACGCCGCGTACAAGAACGTGACGAGCTACGCGATTCGCAGCCTGCTCTCGCAGCGCAGCGAGGAACTCATCTTCTACCTGCCGCAGCTGCTGCAGCTGCTGGCCACCGACAAAAGCGGCAGCATCCAGTCCTTCCTCCTACGCATGAGCGCCAAGAGCACCATGTTTGCGCATCAGCTGCTGTGGTCGCTGCAGACCGAGGGTCAGGGCAGCGGCGTGCTGGCCAAGAAGTGCCAGGCGGTGGAGAAAAAGGTGAAGGAGGCCTTCACGCCGGCGCAGCTGGAGTTCTACACGCAGGAGTTCGACTTTGTCGGCCTCGTCACGTCACTCTCCGGGGAGCTGATGAAGTTTGAGAAGCCGCAGCGGAAGCCGAACCTGCGGCAGCGGCTGAAGGACGACTGCTTTCACGCCCCACCAGCCGCGCAGCACCTGTACTTGCCGACCGACCCCGAGTACCGCATTACCGGTGTGATCTCGAACACCGCCGGCGCCATGCAGAGTGCCGCGAAGTGCCCGATCCTGGTCCAGTTCACCTGTGTGAAGCGCAGCTTCGAGGACCTACGCAGCCCAGCGGAGCTGGCAGAGGCGGCGCAGGAGGAAGCGCAGAAGACGGGTACGCACCCACCGGCCCCCACGTCCGTGGTGAAGGCGTGCATCTTCAAGATGGGCGATGACTGCCGGCAGGACCAGATCTCGCTGCAGCTCATCGGTCTGATGCAGCGCATCCTGTGCTCCGTTGGTGTGCCGTCGTATCTGTACCCCTACCGTGTGGTCACCACCGGCCAGGACAGCGGCATCATCGAGTGCGTGCCGCACTCCATGAGCCGCAACGAGATCGGCAAGCTGGTGGAGTCGAACCTGGCGGAGTTCTTTGTGCAGACGTTCGGCCACCCCGAGTCGGTCAGCTTCCGCCGCGCGCGCGAGAACTTCGTGCGCAGCACCGCCGCCTACTCGGTCGTCTCCTTTATCCTCAACATCAAGGACCGCCACAACGGCAACATCATGATCGACAACACCGGCAACCTGGTGCACATCGACTTCGGCTTTCTCTTCGACACCTCGCCTGGCGGTGACATGAACTTTGAGTCGTCGCCGTTCAAGTTGACGACGGAGATGGTGCAGCTCATCGGCATGGACGTGGGCAACGACTCGACGCTGCACAGCAAGTCCCTCACCCGCGCCTTGATCGATGAGGAGAACTACATCTACTTCAAGACGCTCGTCAACCGCTGCTACCTCGCGGTGCGGCAGTACGCGCGGGAGATCTGCATCCTGGTGGAGCTGATGCTGCACAGCGGGCTGCCGTGCTTCAAGCCGAAGAAGACGATCCATGACCTGGCGGAGCGGCTCGCCATCGACAAGGATGAGATCGAGGCCGCCGCCTTTATGCGCCGGCGCATCCACGAGGCCCGTCAGAACTACCGCACGGTGTTGTACGACTACTACCAGAAGGTAGCGGAAGGTATCGAAATGTAAGCTCTTGGTTGGTTTGGTTGGTTTTGTTTTGTGCTTCTTTTTTTTTGACGTGCGTATCCCTGCACACAACGCGAAGCTTCGCTTTCCGTTTTCCCCCCTTTTTTTCTCTTTTCTCTCGTTCTCACGAACGCCAAACAATTGCGTCTTTCTCTCCTCCTCTTTTTCTGTATTTCTCGAAACTCAGCTGTACCTGTACTTCGCTTCTGTTTTTGTAAAGATTTCTGTTTCCTCGTGTACCCTTCCCCTCGATTCTGTTTCTCTGTTCGGCTTGACTGTCTGAGGCGGTGCCTTTGATAATACAACCTGTGTTGTGGAGGCAGTCTGGTTCTTTTTCCTATAGAATTTTCTCCATGCGCGCTTCGCTTGTTTTCCTCGCTGTTAAATCTGTATCGTGTGAAAGTCAGTCGTTACCAGTTCAACCAAAGAAATGAAACAGTGATTGGAAGTGGCGGGTGGTGCGTGCCGGTCACGCTGCTGAGTTAAAGAACTGCGACGTAAGAAGTCGGTTCTCACGCCCCCGTCCTCGCTGAATTTTGATCGACGAGCTCGCCCGAAAGGTTCCGCCAGGCTGCGCTAACGCACCGCAACTTCACCCAATTCCTCCTCCTCTTTTCCTGCATCTGGTGTCTGCGTCTGCGTTTGCGCGCGTGCCTTCCCTTCCTCCTCTTCGGCTGCACAGAGGCCTTGGGCGGCGGGGCCGAGCCGTGGCCGTGGGCGGAGGGCTTCGGCCGTGGGGGAATGGCGAGAAGGGAGGAGGAGAAAAAAAAAGGTGAGCGAAACCGAAAGACGATGACGAAGACAAAAAGAAAGCCGAAACCCAGCGGGACAACCAAAAGCGGGCCTCGGCGCAAACACGGCGCCTGCCATCGACAACCTGACATGGATGATGCTTTCCTCTTCGTTCCTTTTCCTGTTCTTGTTGTCACGGGTGTGCTTTAGAATGTTGCCTCAACGGAGGACTAGCAATACAAGTGCAACGAAAAACACACACGCTCAGAGAATCACGTCACTTCACACAGAAGAAGGAAAGAAAAAAAAGTGGAGCACAAAGCACAGAGAAACCCACAACAATCACGCGTCACAAGCCCTTGATGACGTTCGTGACCTGGTCCACCAACGAGCTACCGTCGATCTTCGCCTCGCTGCGCTCTGCGGTGACGTCGAGGCGGTCAACGTACAGCAGCGTCGCGCGCTTGTTGCTCGCCTGCAGCTCACCGCCGAGAATCACCTCGTCCAGGATGAAGTACGCTCGGTGGAAGTTGAAGATGAGGTCCAGCTCGCACACGTTGCCGAAGTACTGATCAAGCACCTCGACAAGTGGTGGATCACCTCCAGCGTGATGAGCTCGTTGTCGGTCCTGTCGACGCACGCGATGAAGTACAGGGAGGCGTAGCGGCGGCAGATGTACTTGCGGCCCTCCACCTCGAACACGTTCGACAGACGCACGGAGCGGCCGAGGGCGGTCTGGCTCACCTCACGGATAATTCTCGCCTGCTCCTTTTGCGAGAGCGTCACGTACCACTTCGCCAACCGGATCTTGCCCTGACGGCTCATCAGCAGCATAAATTGGATCATGTCTTGCGCTGCACGGGAAAGAACAGACACGACAAAGAGAAAGTCGATAAGAAGCACAGAATCAACAACACAGTTGGGTGTTTCTTCTGAGCAAGAACGCAAACAGCAGTAAGAACAAAAAAAAAAAAGCTGCATATGCGCGGCAGTTGTTCAATGGGATGGAGGAGGAAGAAACGAGAAATGATAGAAGCGCAGAGAATGGAAACAAGAGCAGCGAACCCGGGCAGGCAAACTCACACAACACTGCTTGTGTGAAAGGAGAACGATGGAAGACCTTGATTGTCTTTTTCACCTCCTCGCGTGGAAGAAGCGATCGGAAGTTTTTTTTGTTTGTTTGTTTTCGATCCCACATGTCGCAATCTGCGCATCCGTCCTGTGAGCCGTGCGTCGCTTTTGACGTATGCATTGCTGCAGTAGTCTGTGAACAGTGAAGAGGAAAAGCAATAAAAAGAGAAAAAAGAATCACCGACGCCACAACAAAGACGAACAACGAGAGCACAAAAAAAAAAAGAGGGAAATAGGAGCCCACGTTTTTTCTTTCTTTTTCTTTTCAACCGCTACAAATGGCGCACGCTACGCGACAACGGTCGCGCTGGCACTGCGGACGCTTTCCCTTGCTGACGGGCTTTCATGCGTGCAGCTCGCTTCAACTCCATTGCCTGGATGGCTCTGTTCGTGCCCGCGGTACCGAGCACGTTCGCCGCACACAAGCCCACGCCGCCCGTAGACTCGAGCATGCCGTGGTTTGACAAGGGCGGCACCAGGGGGCGGGCAAACAACGCACGCATCTGTGCGGCATTTCCCGCTGCACCACCTCCGCCGCTGGAGCGGGCAGCGGAGGGCACCGTCGGCAAGGGCAGTGGTGTGCCCTGCAACGCCCGTATCAGCTCCAGCCCACGCTCTGAGCGCAGAACATCCTCGGCGCGGTAGACGTATTCACTCACTCGGCAGTAAATCAGCTCCGCCACCAGCAGGCGCGCCGCACGCGCGGCGATGGTGGTGTAGTGGCCACAGCGCCATTCCTGCCCGTGCAGCGCCGGCGGCGGCGGCGCAGTGCCGGAGTGGATCGCCCACCGCAGCGACCCAAGCACCGCACGCGGCATGGCGCAGCGCAGGAGTGCGGGCACGCCATCGGAGTCGACCGCCTCGCTGCCGCCCATCATCTCCTCGCCGGCTCCGCCGTCCTCCTCACTGCCCTCGTGTTTCCCTTCCTCCGCGCCAAAGCCTGCCTCACCGCCTCGATCCAGCTTTGACACCCACAAACTCTCGGCGACGCGGGAACGCACCAGCTCCGGTGAAACCAAGGCTTCCATCCCACACACCACGTAGACCGTCTCGGCGTTGAAGTTGGAGATCACCATCGACTGCATGGCCGAGCAGCCGCGCACTTCACTCCTCGGGAAAATGCTCGACAGCGACGGCATCAACTCGCTGTACAAAACGAGACTGCCTTGATAGGCAGCGGCGCTAAAGTGCTCCGGCGTAAGACTCAGGAAACCTTTCTCCTTCAAATGCAAGAGAAGCACCAACAGCTCCTTCCGCCGCGCCGCCGGCTCTCCCTTGTCGAACGCCTCGTAGAAAATGTTCATCGGGCTGTCCAATGCCGGCAGCACCGTGCCAGCGCGAATCAGCCGCCGCACCTGCGCCGACGGCGTGCGTGGCTGCCCACGTGGTCGCTTCGCGTAGTGGCTGCGGAACAACTCCGTCTCCTGCCACACCTCCATTGCACTCCAGCTGCGCGGGTGCGCCGCCATGGCGTTCAGCGTCATCTCAAGGCAGATGTGCTCCCGCTTGCCAATGTGGTAGTCCCACCCGTTGATCGGCTCGAAGCACAACTCACACCAGTTCGGCACCGTCTCCCAGGTCGATGCGACGGACGCATTTCGGTTAATGCTGAGGCGTGAGACCACCCGCAGCTCATCCCCCGCAGCCGCCTTGCCGGTCGCGCGCGGCGGTGCGGCAGGCGGAGGGGTGGTGGCGGTGGTGGTGCTCGTGTAGCGCCGCGCGTGATGCAGAGCGCCACACCAGCGCAGCGTCGCAAGCGCGCCATCGCGGCGTCGCAGCGCCACAAACACACGGGGTTTAATCGCACATGCCGAACTACTCCTGCTCCACCACGATGCCGCTCCGTCACAACTCGCTAATGCCAGTGGAAGAAAAAAGCGACAGCGGACGGTCATGTGCTCGCATTCGTCTGTTGAGTTGACGGTAGGTGGTGGCGGACCTTGCTACGCTTTTCTTTTCTTTTTTCCAACTGTGATGCTCACGGAGTGCTTTCTATAAACACGTTTATGGTAGCAGTGCTGCTGTTGTCCTCAGCGAAACAAACATAAAAAGGAAGCCGGACAGATTTGATTGCCCGTCACGAAAAGGGAGAACAAAAGAGGAGAGAAGAAGAGAAGTCGAAAACGTGTGAAACAGTAACACGGCCACAAGCGTTTGCTGCATCGCAGCTGTGCCAGTGGCGTTAAAACACGGAACAGTAGTCGTGAGTTGCGCATGCACATAGAAAACTAACAAACAAAAAAAAAACGGCAGATTAGTCGACTGTCTCCGTCAGTGAACACCATTTTTTCGTTTGCTTGTCTCGCTATTTGTGCGTCCACAAAAAGCTGCTATCGCTTTGAGCAGATGGTCAGAAGAGAAGGTGGGCTTTTATGACGCTGACGGCTGCTACGTAGTTCTTGTGTTGGTGACAACAGAAAAAAGAAGGCCACGTTTGCTCATCTAACTACGCAGTGCAATCCTTGCTTTCATCGCTTTAACGTGAAATGCAGTGCGAGACTCTTTTCCCTTGCGTTCGCCGTTTCGTGCATTTCGAAGTGCTATTTTAGAAAGTGTAGTAGCGCAGTCCAGAAAACAACAAAAAAAAGGAGTGGACAGTTGCTTTTCCGTCAAGGAAAAACGCGATTTGTTTGTTTAGAACAGAGGCGTCGAAGCAAAAGGCGAAACGAACTTGGCTTCACTGAAAAAAAAAAGCAGAGAAGTCGAGACAGAGGCCTGCGCGAAGCGCTACAGGTGTCAGAGCAGCTCATTGTAGGCTCACAGCGCTTGCATTTTCTAAAACTAGCACGCCGCTTTCGGCCAATCAATCTGCCCAGTGCTCCTTTTCTGTTTCATAGAGTAGCTCAACTGTAATAGGAAAAACGTTCAAGTGGTGTGCAGCCTAGTAAGGCTGAGGCACCTTCAGGATTCTGCGACCCTGAAAAAGAGGAGAAAAGAAAGAGGGACGGAAAACTTGGGCATGAAGCTTGAGAAATAGACAAGAAAAGGAGCAGCATTCTCGATTTACATCGTCTCACACAAACGAACGTTTGTTCCTTTTTAGTTCCTTATGATGATGAAACTATATTAAAAAAAGTTTGTTCCTTTCTTCTCTCTACCTATAGCGGCTGATGTGTGAATAATTGAAGGTAACAAATCCTCTTAGAGCGGAGTAGAAACAATAACAAAAAAAAAAGAAGTGGAAAGGGAAGACAGGAGTAGGGGTTGTGCGAGACTTGAAAACTCGCATACCGAATTGATGAGAGGTGAACGCGTTTGCTATAGCGCCGTCCATTTCATAAGAAAGGGGAAAACAATAGGAAAGTAAGTGGAAACAAAGGAATTGAAAAAAAAAAGAACGTCTCTCGAGACCTCACCGGAAATGCCGGTTTTCTTTGTGAGGTGACCGCTGCACAACCTCGGAGAAAACGATCCAGCTGAGACCGTGTGGACCATCACAAGATGGCATTGGAAACTCGAACAGTAGAATTTAAAAAAAAGGTTAAATATAGCTCGATAAAAGAACGACGTGGTGTTGCAGCTCAGTCTCCCGACAGGGGGTGAAAAACCTGCCTTCAGACCTAAAAACCAAACGTATCAAATAGTTTAATGGGGAAAAAAAGACAAGAAAAAGAAGAAAAAGGAAACACACTGCTGCGTGGATTATAATCATGCTCTGCTGGATTGTCTCTCAGTGCCGCAGCAGGCGGGTCAAGAGAACTTATCACGGAGCGCAGCATGTGTATTGAGAAGCAAAAAAAAAAACACTAACGAAGTACATCAAGCACCTCAAGAAGAAAGAAACAAACATGTACTTTTAAGAAGAGCGAAAGCAAGATTACAAAAAAGGAAAATAGTGCAACAAAAAAAAAGAGGAAAATAGAAAAAAAAAGGTAGTACGTGCGGTTATAAGAAGAAGAATAACATCGATATCAACTGCGATTCTTCACAAGCAACACATAGAAGAGTTTAAAATAAGAAAAGAGTCTTTTGTTCTCCCTCCTACGGAATCGCGATGAAGATATTTTTTTCAAAAAGTCAGAAACTTGGGCACCTCATTTTGCAGTTTGTAAAACAAATTGTGCGAGGAGTGGCACAGTCTGGGAGTACTAAAAATTTTTTTAACGGAAACAAAAATTATTGTTATAGCAGGGAAAGGCTGACAAAACCACTTTTACGATCAGATAAAGAAGAAGCAGAAGCAGAGGCAGGAATCGGCTTTCTCTATCAACCAACGCTGCTAAAGCCTTAGAGGGCAGTCTCCTTTTGTTTTCCTTTATCAAGACTTAAACACTGTTGCGTTCAGTCTTTTTTTGTGCCTTTCAGTTCCCTCTCCTATCACACTTAAGGAAAAGGGGAAAAAAAGCATAGTGGCAATCACGTTTTTAAATGCGAGAAGAACATCCAAGGTAAGAAAGAGGAAACCAACAAACAGAAAGGTAGAGGAAAGACTGGGAGAGGCATCCAAAACATGTAGTGACGGGAAAAAAATGCAAGAGGAAGGTTCACATAAGAAGAGCGTAAAAGAGAATAGGTGTAGAGAAGAAGCTCAAAAAACAAACAAAAAACGATGTTATAATAAACCAGGAAAACGGATGATAATAGCGACGTTCGATAGAAAAGAAAAAGAAAAAATAGGTTTTATGAAGCAAAAAAAAGGGAAAAAATAGTGTTTTGATGGATTGAAGGCGTATGTACAGCTGTCTTCTTACGATGCTCGCTTGTGTATAGGGTGGCAGAGCATTGTTCAGAAAAGGACCAGGTACAAAAAAAAAAAAGAGCATGTGGACTCATTCCCTCATGATAGTTTACTTACAAACAATAAAACAACGACGAAAAAGGAAACGAAAATGAAAACCCACCATGAGTGCAAGAAAGGTGTAAGAACTGGCTATTACTCTTTTCCTTTGGCAACTTATTGATTATGCATATTCACAGCTTCCACAGAGCACAAAGAAAACGGAAGTTTTCTCACACTCTGTGCAGCAACGAAGGCCGCTGGCAGGTGCTAAAACGTTTTTTTTTTCTTGTTCTTCTGAGAGGAGCACCAAAGTGGAATACAATGCAGCCTGGACGAGAAGAGCAATAAGAAGAAAAGCTTTGAGTTTTAGGAGGGGGAAGGGGGAAATGAAGGGTGGACGAAACCACAGAAAATGGGGCGTAGAATATAAGGAAGAGAATGACTGTGGGGGTGAAAAAAAAAGAAGGAAAAGGCAAACTAAAAAAGACAAGGGTATACGATTGGGGATTGGAAGGTAAAGAAATGAGAGAACAAAGGGAGGAATAAACGGCTGTTTGAAAGGAAGAAAAGGAAAGAAAAAAAGAAAGAACTAAGACTGGATTCAACAATGGCGAAGACAATCGGCAACAACAAAAAAGAAAGCAACTCATTGCAGGTACGGATGCATTTTCCTGTTCGTCGTGTTACAGTTTTAACGCGGGTGAACAAGAAACTAGAGCGCTAAATAAAACAAACAAACGAAAAAACAACGCAACAGTATTAAGTTGAACGACACCAGCTGCATGTTTGCGCAGAAACGCACACACACACGCACACACACACACACACTTGCTTCTTACTTACGCGTGTGTCGCTTCACTACTCGCATCACCTTCGGCAAATGGATCTCCGCCGCCGTCAGCGCCGCCACGCCGTCGTTCAGCTGCCGCAGCGTCGCCGGCTGGAGTGGGCTCAGCGGGTTCATCTCCGACTTGTGCAACGCGTGCACCGTTTTCTCGGCGTACTGCTGCAGATCCGTGTGGCTGCGGTGCACGCTGACCAATGCGGTAGACTGCGACTGCTCCTGCGGCGATTGTTGCTGCTGGGGTGGGGTGGGCTGCCGTGAGGACGGTGAGGTCGCACACGAGCGGTTGAGGCAGCGGGCCTCGGCCATGAAGGAATGCGTGGTGCAGCACGACTGCACGGCAGCCGTCGAGACGACAAACGACACAGCGCAGTCGGCGACGCTGTTTTGACTGTGCGCGCGTGTCCGGCGCGGCGTTGTAGCGGGGTTGATGGAGTCACGCCCGCGGCCCTCCCGCCGGCTACTCGCCCGCCGCTGCTGCTGTGACGGCGGTGGTGGTGGACTCTTGCGAGCGCCGCTGTCGTGCTGCTCGCGGTAGCGGCGCATGGCGGCCTGCGCAAACGGCGGCGCATCAGGGTCCTCCAGCAGCATCGCATCCAACGGGCCGTCCCGCGTGTCTGCGGCGTCCTCGTCGCTGCCGCCGTGGGCCACGACAACGTGCCGCGCAGAGCAGGTCACGGAGGACACGGCAGTCGTCGTAATCGTCTTCGTGGCCGCCACGGCAGCCGTGACGCTCGCCTCTTTCGCGTTGTCGCAAAACGCGACGCCGCCGCTGCTGGCGTTGTAGTTCCGAAAAGACGCTGCGGCAGCGGCGGCAACGCCGGAAGTCGTGGTCGTTGTGGTCATTGTGGTCGTCGTGGTGCGTGTGGTGGAGCTGACGAGGGTGCCGACGTTGATGGCCCGCACAAAGCCGCTGTTCGTCGTGCTGGCGAGGTTGACAACTCCAACAGAGCCGCGCAGTGCCGCGGCGTCGCCACTCGCGTTGGGGTAGTTGTTGTTGTGCATGGGGCTCTGCGCATTGCCGCCGCCACCACCGCCGGACACGCTTACCCGCGAGCGCGAAAAGCTGTTGAGCTGGCGGAACATCGCAGAGGTGAGGTGTGGGTAGTCCAGCTCGCAGCCCGCCATACCAGAGGCATCGGCCGTGAGGCTGCTCTCGGTAGTGCGAAGAGGCGAATCGGTTTTGCGCGTTGGCGAGGACATGTTGGTGGCCGCCGCCGTGACACACGCGTCCAGCGGCACATCAACGCTCGTCTCGGCCGACCAGCTGTGCACGCACGCGGGGAGGAAAGAGTGCGAGGAGTTCATGCGTGGCGAGTGCGCCACCACCTGCGAGTGGGTGGGGCTCGACACGGCACTCGCCGCACCCGTGCTGCTGGGTGGAACGTAGTGGTGGTGCACGCCAGCTCGACCAGAAAGCGGGTCTGCACGCTGCAGCTGCAGCAGAAATTGAGAGGACGACCGAATCGAGGCGGTCGAGGCGGAGCGGAAAGAAGGGCTCTCGCAGGTGAGCCAACGCACCGTGTTGCGGTGCCGCACCTCCGACTCCGACTCCTCGCGCTGCGGCGGCGGCGGGCCTGCGTTCTTCGCAGACACACTCGAAGGACGGCGGCAGACCGGCGAGGTTGCAGCTGGGCTGGCGGGCGGGGGAGACGTTGGCGGCATCGCCACGAACTTCACCGGCGCGCCGCCAGAAGCGCTGTCTGAAGTGAAGGACAGCCGCGACCCAGCCAAGACGTCCCGCCACGTCGTCAGCGACGGCGTCTCCGCAGCGGGACCCGCCGCGCTGGCCATCATCGCTAACGGCGGGGACGACACCGTCGTCGCTGTCAGGGAAGTGGGCAGTGGGAAGGGCAACGCAGATGGCGTTTGGACCGGGGGTGTTTTCTTGCTGCTCGTCGTGGTCGCTTTGCTGCTGTCCACCTCACTCGCCGTGCGGGACTGCGTGCAGGGCACCGTGGGTGGCTTTGTCGTCGAGTTATCGTACCCGTCTTCATCGTTGGCATCTGCGCAGAGGTCCCCACGGGTGTTGGCGGAGTCGCTCCTCGAGGCGTCAGCGCTGTTGATGGCCGTCGCCCTGGAGGCCGTGTGGCTTCTCACGCGCTCGTCACCAGCGGAATCGTCGCTGTGGGGATTCGCCACGGTGTTGTGCGGTGCGCAGACGGTGGCGGTGGTGGCGGTGGTGGCGTCGGGGCCGCAGCGCTCGTGGTGACGGCGACGCCTGGGGGAGCTGCTGCGTTCCTCCTCCTCCTCTTCGGCCGGTGCCGCTGCCACAGCCACCGTCGCTGCTTTTTCCTCCTCCTCCTTCTCTGGTGTAGGTAAAATCAAACCGTGACCACTTCGCACGACAGCGGCACTGGTAGCGGCAAACAGCGCGCCCCTCGACGCGGCGGCCACGGCGGCGATCGTCGGAGGTCTCCACAGCGGCGCTGCCCCTCGTGCCTGCGTGCCACCACCGAACCTCGCCGCCATTGTCGTCACGCTGGGGCTGCTGGCGCTGCTGGCACTCGTCACCCAGGTATTCGTGTCGGTGAAGTAGCTCATGTCACTTGTGAGGGTGTGTGAGGCGGTGGTCGCCGTCGTCGGCGCCGTCGCAGTCGCGGATGAAGTAAAGTAGCGCGCCTGCACCTGTGCACCGTCCAGCAGCACCGGCACACTACAGTTCCCCACCAGCACCGTAGCCGCAGTCGCGTCGCCAGAAAGCGAGGCACCCATCAACATATGCGAGCGACTGCGCCGCCCGCGCGGCCCGGCAGCAGCCACGCGGAAAGGGCTGACGCTAAGGTGTGCAGCGTCGAGAGAGTTCGACGCAGACCCGCTCAGCGCCATCCACATCTCCGACGTGTTGCTCGACGCATTCAAGTTGTGAGAGCGGCGGGCTGACAGGGCGGCGACGGCGGCAGTCCCCGACCCGCTCGGCGGCCGTTCCACCTGCGGAGGACTCGGCGCGAAGAACGTCAGCGGCGTCGCCGCGGCGCTCGCGCTCGCGCTGGTGGCGCTGTGGCTGCTGCTGTGCGTGGCGGTGTTCGTCGTCGTGGAGTTGCGCGGACGCGGCGGCGGACACGGCAGCGGTGTTCGCGTGCTGCCGCTTCGGCCCGCACAGGAGTCATCGGCCTCGAGGTGCAGCAGCGACAGCGCAGGGTGCACCGACAGCATCGGTGTTGTGGCCGCACCCTCCGCTGCCCCTGCGGCTGCCCCTGTGGGGAGTGGGAAATGGTCGCTGACGGTGGAGACGCCACCCTCCACGTGGCTCAGAATACGCGAGGGACACGGCACACACGCAAGCGTCGGCGTCGTCTCCATCTGCGCATTTACACCGCTGCGGGAGCTCAGCGTGTTGGTCATGTTGCTGCTCGGGGCAATGCTGCCAAAGATGCCGCTTGGGTCGCACTCCCGCGCACGCGACACGGCCGCGCTGGGTGGGCTGGGTAGGCTGAAGCCAGAAACGGAGTGCGTAGAGATGGCCCCGAGCACCAATGGCATTCGCAAGACATCGCGTTGGGTGTGGTGGGCAATCGCGGCTGCATCCAGCGCACTGTTGCTGCTCGCCTCAACAGAGAACGGAGTGTTTTTCGTCACTGTTGCTGCTGCTGTTGCTCCTGTACTCGCAACGTCAACCCTGTGCGTCGGCGCAACAGACTCCTTTGAGCTGGTGCACGCTGCCTTCGCTGTTGTTGCTGCTGCGGCGGATGCCGCCGATGCCGCTAGTGACGGTGCATCCTTCGACACACCGCATCCTGTCCCTGCTGACGGCGCTGTCGGTGCTGCAACTTCGGTGAAATGTTTGGTGTGGCGCCGCTGATGCTTCCCGGGTGTCCCTGAGGCCCTCGCTGCGTGGCGGGTGGAGGCGGGCTCGTTCAGCAAATTAGCGTCCTGCACTTGCATCTCAACGTCGGTGCGCGTCGGTGTTGCGGCGCGCAGCGGGCAGGGATTTGTCATCTCTTGCACCTCCTCGCCCTCCGCGGTCCCAGCCGTCGCTGGCGCTGTTGCGGTTGCCTTCTTCTTTTGGGTCCGCGGTGTTTTGTTTTGTTCGCCGTCGAGCTGGCAGTCGTGGCGGTGCGTGCGGTAGGCCGTCACGCCCTCCTTGTCTTCGGCCTTCGTGCACTCGTTCACCGGGGGAGAGGGAGTGGCGGTCATGAGAAATGGACGCGGTGCGCTGGTGTCTCGACGCGACCGCGGCGGCGACGGTGAGCGGTGGATTTGCAGTTCCCCGCTGGTACACACATTCGGATCACTAGACATCCTGCGGGCTACGTCGGATAAGAAGACACAAAGAAGACTGGAACAGGAGGTAGATTCTTTGAGAAGCCACTAAAAAAAAAAAGGAGGCTAAGCTGAATTGTGAGTGACAGAAAACAGCGTTGCCTTGATAAAGTCTATCTTTAGAAAAAGGAGTGAACAAAACAATGGTCTCTGTGTGGGAGCCTCCAATAGAAACTGGATACCCTTTTCTTCTTTCTTACAGATAGCCGGCTTGAGAAAGAACGAGAGAGTATACGATGAATGAGAGGAAATGTGCTGATTTTACATGCGCAACCTCAATCAGAGTTTAAAGAAAGAAAAAAAAGACAGACAGTCACGCTCAGTGAGTGCTGTTGCTCGTATGATGCGCAAGAAGACCAAAAAAAAAATTGGAAAACAAGAGTGGGATGTATAAATGGGAGTCAACAAAAAATTAAGAATGTATAGATTGATATTGGGAGATTGTTACACGAGCAAGCACTGCTACGGAACACTAATCATGAAAGAAAAACAAAAAACGAGATGCGCAACAACAATCTCTAAAAAGTGGGAAAAAAGGTTATAAGAGATCAAAAAAAAAGAAAAAGAGATGCTTGGAATAAAAGTGGAATGGAAACAACAACAACAACAAAAACAAAAATACTGCTGCTGTTTTTTTTTTACTGACCAAAACACACAGCCAATGCAGGTACGACGAGATATCAACGAGAGACTAAACGGTGGCGGATAGAGCAGCTCCGTTTGTCTCGCTTATAAAAAAAGAAGAGAGCAAAAAAAAAATTAAAGAGAGAGAAGGATGCACGCAACTAAGAACAGATGAAATTGATATGAATATGGTAGAATAAGTTTGAAACGTAAAGGGAGAAAAAAAAGTCTTTAAAAAAACAAGGCAAGGAAATGGGGGGGAAAAAAGAGGATTTGAATCAAAGTGGAAAGGAAAACTTGGATACTTACAGTCAAGAGAGAAGAGAGGAAATGCAAAAGAAAAGGGGGGTTGATTAAGGGTGAGCAGGAAAACCCGAAAAAAAAAAGAAACAAGCACAGAAGAAAAAAATAACAAAAGAAGGGTAAGAGAGAACACCACCTTGAGCGCAACGCAGTCAAGCAATCGCGGTAAGAAAAGCTTTGCTACGCCTACAACAAAAGTTCCACAAAAAAAGGAGTTAAATGCAAAAGACTGCGAAGAGTTTGCTCTCGTTTGTCAATATGCACTCAAACTTTTCTTTTATAATTGTTATGTACACTGTGTATTTTCTACGCTGATGTGTTTGTTTGTGGATCTACTTTGATGCGGATCGTGCGCTAGCGTAATTATTAACTACTAAAAACCGAACAAGCTGGAATTCGTTCTTTATGCGTAATTAAAAGAGGTAGGTGTCAATAATTATGTTATCTTTTTTCTTTTTTTTTTACAGAGTTTAAAAAGAGCGAGAGAACTGTTAGTGAATATGAGTTATAATCCGTTTGTGTATAAATAGCCTCTCTTAAATCTCTGCGCGAGAGCCACTTGTTTCACAGGACAAAAAAAAGGGGGTGGTGGGAGGCTGAAGGAGTGAAAGAAGAGTAGCGCAAGAAACACAAGCATATCGGCAACCGCACTAGCCTTTTTTGTTATGTTACGTACAAATGTGAAAAAGCAGCACAGAAAAGTTGCTAAAAAAAAAAGCGCTATCGACACACTTACTCTCCTTTTGAAAAAGAAAAGCAAGGCCGTCTGCTGGCCAAAATGCGTTGAGCTTTAATGCCTTTCGCTGCAACTAAAGAAGATAAAATCTTACGGGAAAAAATAAAGAACGTTTCCAATCAAGTCACGCTGCATGCGACGCAATGAAATGCAGCTGCACTACGTGGCACATTTATTGTTGGAAACAGCTTCTCCTTTCCGGTGTTGGTCACTCCGTTTTCCATTCTTTTTGCCTACGGTTTTGCAGTCAGATTTAGCCTTTTATTTAATCAATTTAGTGTATTAATCGTGGAAAACAAAAACTAAAACCTGTCTCATCTTCAATCAGAAGAACGCATTTACCAGTCGATCTTGTGTATTTACCTCACGGTTGGCATTCCACGCTACGCCATGGCGACGTTGCCGTTCTTCTCCACCCTCAGCGCGCCAAGCTCCACTGCGGTATCCACGGCGTGACGCACCGACTTGGCGATCCGTTTTGTGTAGCGCTCCACCAGCGCCAGTGCGAGGTCCTTGCTGCGCAGCGACGTCGCGCCGTGCTCGGCCAGCACGTCCCGCACGACCTCCGCCACCTCCTCGCTCGTCCCCAGCACAAACGACGGCACGATGCACTCCGTCGACGTCGTGGAGCGCGGCAGCAGCAGCGGGGTGTCTTTCTTTCCCGGGTGCTCCGCCGCCGCCTCCGCCGCCGCGTGCTTCGGGGAGCGCTTCGCCTCCACCACTGGTGTCTTCGGCTTCGTCTTGGGTGTGGCGGAAGGCGATCGAGCTGCCTTGGCTCTCTTTGCCGCTGGTGCGAGATGTTTCACGTCCTCCTCCTCGTCGTCCGAGGACGGACTCACGCCAGGGCGAGGGTGTTTCTTGCCGCGCGCAGGCACCGCCGCCGCTGCCACGGGCGGCTTTGCGGCTTTCGCGGCTTTACCGCGTGGCTTCTTCACCCAGTCCTCATCGTCTTCCTCGGAGGAGGAACTGAGATCGTTCATTGGCGCCCGCGGCGGCCGCTCGATTCCTCGCGGTGGCTCTCCACCAGCGGCACCACCACTGCTGTTGTTCAGCTTCTGCTTCCACTTGCCCTGGTACTTGTCCTCTTCCGTTACACAGGAGGTGTGCGACTTGATGGTATCGAGGTCGAAGACGTGCATGCAGTCTACGCAGGTGAAGGAATGGGAGCCGCAGGTGTTGGCGTGGTTCTGCACCTTGGGCTTTTTCACAACATCCTGGCAGTGATTGCACGTAAAGGAAACCATTATGCCACAGGAAACTACTGTTGACTGATGCTCGTGAACAGCGTGTGTCTGTTGCTGTTGCTGTTGCTGTTGTTCTATGTGTGCGTGTGTTCTGAGTGCCTCGATAACAAAAATAAAAAAGCGATAAAAAGAGGAGAGTAAAGAATCCGCTTCCAAACATTCACACACTTTTAACATGTAAAAGAGAGAGAGCTGCGCACATGGGGAACTGCAATCCTGCGACTCGTATCATCTTCGATTGCGTCGTCTGCTCACAATATGAACAACAAGAAAGGCATTGCCTTCAGCAGCACTCACTGCTGGGATTCTTGCGGTGTCGACGTGCCACACATGCGAAACCACGGGCTTGAGTTTGCAGTCACCCGTAACCTGCTTCGTTTGTGCTCCATTGGACTGAGCGCAATGCAAGGCTCATCCTCACACAAAAAAAAAGCTGCGTCGCTGTTTTGATCTTCTCTTCTCCATTTTGCATTTTTTTTTTACGCGTGAAGGTATCGGCGCATAAACAACAGATATCCGTGTCACTGAAAACGAGACACATAAATCTTAGGTAAAACTAATTTTGCTCTCTCTCGTGTTTTACTTTTCTTTTAGTCCCAATAAAAAAGAAAAATAAACATCGTTTGCTCTTCTTGCATGAAGTTGAGCTATTTGCATTTTTTGTTTGTTTGTTTCACAACAAGAGAGCACCACAAATGCACAAGACGACATCGTAACGGAATCAGAATAGAGCTTTAAGAAACACCTTTCCCGCTCGCTCAAAAAAAAAAAAGAGGACTAAAAGCGTGGGACATCCAAAAGGCAGGGATAGATTTCACCGCAGCAGTGCGAACAGCGTTGCGGTTTCGAAGGCGAGCATCTTCCTTTCGCGTTGTTCCCTGGGGCAAAAACCTAAACTGAGGTGCACATTCAATAACTGACGAAAAACAATAATCGGTTTTACTACACAGACCAAATAAAGAAAAGAGACAAAAGAAAGAAGCTTGGTAACGGCAGCGGCACTTTGACGTGCGAGTACTTTTGTTCGCTGGTGCAATTGCACATAAAAGACAAAAATACGGCGTTTACACATTAAGTAGGAAAAGACAAACAAAGCAAAGCAAGAAAAAAAAAAGAGAATTGCTTTGCTGCAGCAATGAAAAGGGAAACAACAAAGGAGAGAAGGGCACCAAAAAAAAAGGGTCCACAGAAACAGTGTTTCACATCACTAGAGCTCGTTTTCTTTACAAATGATAAAGATCTTGTTCAACACTGCGTGTTTGTGTGTTGACTTATTAAACTGCTCGAGAAGGATAATCAAAAAAAAAAGGGAGACGTGAGTGGAAGCTGGAGAAACAGAAAACACTTTTCCCCTGTCATCTGCATCTGCTCTTCGGGAAATAAAAAAAAAGAAATTTTTCATCTCTGCTGCACATCCTTAATTATATCTGAGGGTGTGGGTGTGGGTATGTGTGTGTGTGTTTCATTTACTGTACTGGCACTCTCTCATTCTCCCGCTTCACGCAAAGAAGTATACGTACAAGCAGAGACCACAGTCATCAGCAACACGCTTCCGCCAGCGTCCACGATTGTTGTCTCGCTTCTACGTATACTCACGCACATACTCACACACACACACACATATATACACACATACATATACACATAAACATGCATAGCTTCGTGTCTACTGAGGTTCTTTTGGTGATAGGACTAATAGAAAAAAAAAAGAAATCAGTTCGTACACACTCAAAGAAACC